>RJWH01010480.1:0-16563 GCA_004363575.1 Solenodon paradoxus
AATTTTAATCCGACTAGCAGAGAATCTATTTACATGCTTCCAAGTAATCAAGGGTCAAAACTGTAAAGACACTTCGCAGTGTGTTTGCCTAGCCCTTACGTGGCCTGGTTACCTGTGAAACTGTGCCCCAGAGAGTGTGGGTCTACTGGTCCGGGAAGAAGAGAGGTGGCATGGTGGGCAAATCAGAGACTGGATGATGAAAAGTGTCCGCAACTCACCTGACTCCCCAGCCAACAGCTGACACGAGGCCAGCGAGTAGTCCCCCAGGATCATTCGTCTGTGTCACATCATGAGGCTGTGTTGCAGTGGCGACTTTATTCTGGCAAGACATGCCATGCAGACGCCTTCAACGGGGGTTTTGCATGTAGCGCGCTCTTTTCCAACAGTTCGTTTCTCTCACCTGCACACCCCATGGGGGAGAGCACGCTGGTCGCTGGAATTCTAACATTTGCAGTGGAACCCATTCATGAAACTTTCTGGCTGTGTGATTCAAACGAAGGCTTCTCTTTCCTCTTTTTGTTCTCACAAGAAAATCAATTCACTTGAAGAGCCTCTTAATCCCATTTTTGCAATCAACAATTGCCACTTGTATATGAGTCTAACAGATTAAGAAGTGGGATGATGCGGTTGTCTGATCTAATTCAACCCTATTCAGGTAGCCGCAGCCCGAGGCACTTTGTAGTGCCAAGTGTGGAGGAAGACTTTTGCTATCATAATTTCCTGTGGAGCTATGCACTGCCCCCACCGAGGAGCCGGCATGACTTTGAATTAGGCTCGACAACCACAGAGAGTGGAAATCCAGCATGACGCGCTTGGCTTATTTTGTTCTTTGCATTCGCCCAGAAAGGAGGAATTTCAAAATGCACATCTATTTAAATGACAGCAACCTGCCATAAATCAAGGGTGAAACAAAGGAGAAAACAGTTGAAGTGAGAGGGAAGTTGGAGTGCAGGAAAAATTAATCAAAACAGTTTTCACAAACTTCATCGTTGCAGCCGTGAAAGTGTTCAGGCTCTCTGCGATCGCCATGACAACCCGGAGCCAGCCCGTGTCGGGAACCGCAACAGAAACGGGCTGTTTTCTAAGGAGGAAACCCTCTCGGATTCACCCTAAGTTCAAGTCTCATTTCTGAAAGCCCCCAAAGTACACAAATTAAAGTGTAAATATGGAAAGCTACTCCGACTTCCTTGGCGCACTGGCAAATCTTGTGGGATTTTTAAAAAATGATCTTATCGTGAAGTCCATTCTAAATGCTCAGGACGTATCCTCCCAGGTAGGCTGTGTCTGCCTCTGAAAAGCCACTGTCGCCAAAGTTCAGACCCAAGTGGACAAGAACCAGCCAGACAGTAACAGTGAGCAGAGTCCCAGAAGAAGCTTGTGGTTCAACTGCATTCTTTGCAGAGAGAGCAGTTAAACAGAATGCTCGAAGTAAGGAAACTCACATCGTCGACTGGGACTGCTCAGTTCCATTGGACAGAACCCCGTTCATTATTCCCGACATGGCTCCCCCAAATGAATTAAATCTAAATAAATATAGGTTTCTCTTCTTAAAAGTTCCAATCCCTATTCCTACTCTTTTACCTTTCTGTGTTCCGAAAATAAAGGGAACAAAGAGGGAGTCCCACTGATTCGAAACTAGCAGAACAGACAAACAATAGAACACAACTGTTCTCTCAGGCATGACTGGGATTAGGATAAAAGCAGAAAAAGACTTCTGAGAAAAAGAAAACAACAAAAGCAACAGGAGTGCTGACAAAACTTTTTTTTTTCTTTCTATTGAGGCAAAAAGAGAGTGGGGAAAAAAGAGAACTTCTTTAAAAAAGATCGGAGAAGAAAGATTAACAAACAGAAGTAAGGGCTTTCACCTCCTGTTTTCCTTTTAGCCCAATCTGATGAGAGAAACAAAACCCAGAAGTAAAGTAGATGATAACCTAAGACACTTTGACAATTTTCATCCTCAGAGAAGAAGCTGTATTGCTGGGAGACCTACTTTTATGTTATCAGTTCATGATCTTCTCAGATGACCACGGTGTGGGACAATGTCTCCTGATCAGAATTTTCCTGGCCCAGTTACGACAGGATGCATGTGAATTCAACATTATTCAGCAGAGGGAAATCAGGGGCAGGCGGGGGAGGAGGGGGGCTTTTGCATTTGGAAATCGTATTCACGAATTAAACATAATTGTTTAAAAAAGAATGACCCTGAGGTCAACGCCACCAGCATGGTGTCACTGGATGAAGCTCAGGCAAACTTTCATTCAGGACTCCTCACAAAGGCATTCAGATCAGTCATCTTCCACTGCGACTCCCCCAAAACCCACTCCCCTGGAGTTTTTACAGATCCTGACAGGCTCTAGCTATGACAGGGTGAAAGAGAACACCCATTCGTAGAAGTTTTCAACTTACATCTCTTAGAGTCTTGCTGCCATCCCCTAAAATAAGAATCAAATGATTTCCCTATTACCATTAGCCCTCTTGACTGTGTGTTAATTCTGTCTGTTCACACAGCAGCATTGTATTCTTCCAAAATAAGTTTCTACTGTGAAAGAGCCAATGGACTTAGTGCCTGCTACTGGGATTCTTAAATAAACTACCCTCCCAGAAACTAGAAATGGAATAGATAACTTTATGTTTAAGTAGACGTTTCTATTGTCA
Source organism: Solenodon paradoxus (assembly GCA_004363575.1). Lineage (NCBI taxonomy): Eukaryota > Metazoa > Chordata > Mammalia > Eulipotyphla > Solenodontidae > Solenodon > Solenodon paradoxus. Next base: position 2,656 of record RJWH01010480.1, read on the forward strand.
AAGAAAAGGGCTTTGTGTGTGCATAACAGGACTGCAGAAGAAATATTGCTAAGCCACAGTTGATATTATGAAATTAATTTTAGATGTCTAGTACAGTATTTTCTCTCCTATGACATGCCCAACAAAATGACCTCACAGAATCTAGAAATAGCTTAGGTGTTTTATGGAAGATCTATTGAGCACCTACTTTGTGCCAGGCACGTATGTACAGCCTCTGTGACGTAATCATCTCACTGGGTTGTAAGGTCCACAGCAGTGTGCCCACGTGGCTCCTATGCTGTGTTATTTTCCTAATGAAGTCGACAAATATTGAGTTCGCATCTACTATGGTCCAGGCAGTGTATGGTGCTAAGGCTAAAATAACAACAACATAGACATAGTTAGTCTCCGTCTTCCTGGAGCTTAGGACTTAGTTAGGGAAGCAAATATTAAATAATTGATGACGGAGTAAACATTTAGTTACAGGTGTGCTAGTAGTTCCCACGGAAAAGATGGGCACTTAGAGAGCTGAGAAGACCTGGAGGCTTAATCTGGTCTAGGGTGATAAATGAGGAGGCAAAGGGGAAGAGTGGCAAGAACTCAGAAAAAGAGGGAGGAGCCAGTGGGAATAGAGAGCCACTTGGTGCATTTGAGGAACTATAAGGGGGACAATGGTGTGGAGTTCAGGGAAAGAGACCAGGAGTGGCACAAGATAAACTGGAATGGACATTATGCAGGGACTCATTTGCAGACTACTTAAAGATATTTGATTGCAAGTTCAATGTTGAAGACTGGAAGATTGTTTGCAGCAGGTGCATGATATTAGTAGAATGCCATTTTTCTCTCTGACCGCTATGTGGAGAGTAGTATAAAACAGGGCAAACATGTGCTGCTACAAACAGCTGTGTGGAGAACCGATGCACAAGGAGGTCTCGCTGAGGGGCACATGGAGGCTAAACTATACCCTGAGCTATTCTTGGCAAGCCTTAGCCCAGGATCTGGGATGTGTCTTCACAAAAGTACAGTATAGACTAGTAGTACTCAGTGTGAAAAGAAGGAGTTAATGAAAAGGTTGTTGTAATAGTCCTGGTGATAATAAAACGATTGATTCATACCAAATCTTCAGTGGAATCCATGTTAAAACACGAGGTAGAAATATTCCTGGAGACCTGGATATTTGCAGAGTGGAAAAGCACTTCCCAAACAGACTCTTGCTTGCCAAGGGGAAGTATAGCTTTCCATTGGAGATACCAGGATGTTCCCAGATGACTGTGGTGATCCCACTAATCTTAGCATGTCTAATGGTGGGACAACCAGGCATTACGTACCTCCTGATGAGATGCAATGCAAACATACAACGTTATCCCTGAGGCCTGTATTCGTTTGCCATAGTTGTCATAAAAAAGTAGCACAGACTGGATTGTCTAAACAACCAAAACGGATTTCCTCACAAATCAAGATGTTGGTGGGAATGATTTCTCCTGAGCTTCTCTCCTTGGCCTGCTGCCTTCTTGGTGCTCTCACATGGTTTTTCTCTGTGCACACACATGCCTGGTGTCTTTCTCTGTATGTCCTCATCTCTTCTTCGAAGGACACTAGCCATATTGGATGTGGGCCTACTCTACTGACCTTCTTGTAACTTCAGGACCTAGTCATCTGTCAGACCTCCGTATACAGTCACATCCTAAGGTACTGGGGGCTAGGCCTTCCACATATGAATTCTGAGGGTACACAGTTGAGTCCACAACGATTCATTTCACCAAAATGTACGTAAGTGGCATTTTCATCCTTACCCTCACAAATGGCATTAGCAACACTGAAAAAAACAACAAAAACTGCATCAATCCACAAAATAAATAAAGGGACCCGAAGGAAGCAAAGCTGTTTGCCTTACAAGAAACAATCCCAGTTAGCACATTCAGAAAGCATGCATTGAGTGACTGTCACATGTCAGACATTGTGTTGATCACATTTCCACATATATCTCGATAAACTTTCAAAACAACTAATCTAACAGGTTGTAATTCCTAGTTAGTCAAAGAGACACTGTGGCCGAGAGAAGAGGCTTGCCCCGGGCACAGCCAGCTACTAGCCAAGGCTGCAAGAACCCAGAACTACCAAATTCAAACTACCCTGGAGAAGCATGTTATTTAAAGAAACACCGGGGCTGCACTTTTTAGGGGAAGAATAACTTATTGTGTCATTGATCAGCCCCTAAGTTCTCCATTTTGTAAAGTTTGGGTTTTTATACAGCAGGTTTCCTTTAAGAAACAGTTACCTAAATTTTGTAAGCCTTTCAGGAGGTAAATTGTCCCCTGAAATTGCTCCTTACTACTAAAGCTACCTGATTAAATAACCCAACACAACTTGTGTTCATGGAAAATGGTCGTACCAGCAGTGCACAGATTATATATACATTCAGTAGATGTATTTTAAAAATTTCCCTGGTTTTCCAAAATCATTAGCTACTTATTATGTGATGATTTGTGGAATACTGACCTTTAAAACAGATTATATAGGCACCTCATGGGCCATCTAAGCTTTAAAAGGGTACCATTTTCATAACTTCATGAATCAGAATTCATATAACACCATTACATTCTTGAACCATCTAAAATGCTGCTTAATAATAAGCTTTGAAAGCATGAGCCATTTTCCCTTTTAGGCAATCAAACAGCAGTCAAAAGTAAAGCCTGTGGGGGTGATAGGTGAACAGCCTTCACAGAGATGAACACTAGCATGACTATTTTCCAACCAGAGATGAAATTTGATTTTCTTTTAAATTTCTTTTGTTTCCAGTATTATATACAATTTAGAACATTGAATTTGCATTCTAATCTATGTGCATATCCTGCCACACCCACTGCCTGAGTTCCAGTGCCCTTTACATCACCCCTTCTCTCCTTTCTCCACACTTCCTTTGCACCCACCTAGTAGTCGGTCTTGCTTCCTTCCAGTGAATTTTGTTGAGATTTCACTGTTTGGTTGTTTTGTTTCTTTATATTCTACAAATAAGTGAAATTGGGGGATTAAATTTTTAAGTGGCTATCTTGGATTGTACCAGTTTTATCCATGGACCATCATAACAAAAATCAGAAAGGCATTTTTCACACAAAATCAGGAGATGAAAACATATCACAGATCTAATCAAAACTGTCTGAGAGGAGAGACCAAGTTGCTTTCAATATTTTCAGGAATGCAGTGCTTTCTTCATTTGCTATGGGGGGGTTCTCATTTCTTTAAACAATGTGAGGTCTGTTTTCTTGGTTTAAATACACCAATCTCCATCATCATCAACAGGCTTCTCTCTCCACCCTCCTCACATCTTTGCTCGGCAATGCATGAGCATCTCCTGAAATGCTGGCATCACAGGCAGATTTACCATGAAGCTAATGTAGTTTCAGTTTCAAGACCCATCACTGTGAGGGACCCTAGCAATGTGTTCATATGATCATATGTGATTGTAAAATGTACAAAAGTCAAAGGTATTTTGTTATTGTGTTTCTTATAAATCTCCAGCTTACCCCCTAATTATAAATGCTTTAGGCACCATAAACCCTGCTTCCTCTCTGATCAGGGAGTTCTGTTAAGGAACATTCATCCAAGCTACACAAATGCCTCAAGCTCTGGAGACCTTTTCCAAGTCAGCTGAACACAGGCCATATCAAACCAGAAAGGACTTTCCTCATCAGAATTTTTCATTTGCAAGAGACACTTGGAAAATAATGCCTGGAAATTATAGTCTATAACGGTTCCACATTTTCTTCAGTCTTCTGGTAATCCCAATATGTTTTGGATGTTAAAAGTCAATGATCATCTGGCACTCTGAATTTCAACAATGTTAAACTCAACTTTTTTCAAAAGAAAATGGAATGTTTTTCTGTAAGACTGAAAAGTGTATCACCAGGAATGGAACACATCCTCCAGCAGCCCATGGACTAGGCACCCTTCTCTAAGAATAGGGCTCGTTGCTGTGATGCTGGGACAGCTGGGAGCGAAGAGAGGAAATTCCACAGCTGCAAAGCTTCTGGTTTTCTCAACTTCTGTTTTGAAGCAACTGACCCTCTCTCCATGAAGGAAATTAATGCAGTTCATGACATGAGTTCCAACTTAGATATGTGATTGAAAGGGAGACATTCTTTCTACCCTGATTTTATCACCCTTATCTAGAAGGCGGGCTCGGGAAGCCACCATGGGACATTCATCTAGATATATTCTGAGGCAAATTGTTCCAGAAGTTTTCCCATTGGTCACCAGTTGCTGCTTTTTATACCACACATTTAGATACACTCAAAATGATTATTTTTCTAGGTGCAAATATTAGATCTGTAATGAAGGAAATTCAATACCTAGCGCATTCAAAGAAAAGGTACAATGTTTGTTGAAAGAAATGAGAAATATGCTTTTGAAACTTACTATTTGAGGTGATAGCTATTTATCTGTTTACCAGCATTTTCTACATTCACACACACACACACACACACACACACACACACACACACACACACACACTCACGAGCCCCCCTCAGCTCTCTATAGTTACAGCTCAGTCTTTAAACATCAACTTTCCGGGGCCCTGGGAATTCATGCATCCCAGCTCTCCAGGTCAGATGCCAAGTCCTAAAAAGTTTGTAACTAGGTGGCCCTGATCTGAGTTTGGGTCAAGATTCTTCCAGTTCTTGGTTACATCCTGTGTTTCATATATTATTTCTTAAGAGTTTTAAAATACAAAATAAAGTCACAACAGAAAAAAAATCTAAGTTAGGAGTTCACCAGGATTTAACACTGACATGTACCATTTCACAGTACTGCCTGTAAAATCTTGGCTTCCGTACATTTTTCCTACTCCTAAGGTAGTAGCAAACCATCTTTCAAGAGACAGTGGAGAGACAAAAAAAAGTTAGCCAAATATATTGCACCAATCACATTGCAATCACCCAAGCATATAGGTGGATTCACGTAACCTGGTCTTCCTCATAGGGTGAGGACTCCAGCAAGTCCTCACCTTGCAGCCGTTCACTGCCCTCTGATATCTCTCCCAGAGTTTAGTCAACTCCACGCAGGATACTCCTTCCAGCATTTCAGTAGCAGACTGTGTGCAAAGTATTGCACCATGGGAATTTGCTTTCCAATATTTTCTGGAACCACTAACTCTCTCTGCCTCTGGGCCCCAAATGACAGCTCTCCCGGGATACTCTACCAGGTACTGAATTGGTATCCTTAAGTATCTGTTATTTACAACCATGAAAATAACATTTCGGTATGTGTGAGAGGTACTAAAGCGACAATAGATGGCTAATAGAAAAACTCCTTTAGGAGAGTAAGGAGCATCTTTTGAGTACAGCACTTCCACCGTTTACAATGGGGCTGTGTCCTGATAAATCCGTCAGAAGATGAAAATAGCATACATTACAAATGCATGTCATACCCTTATTCTGCCTACCTTAAACATGCTCAAAACACTTATTTAACCGACTATTGGCAAAATCATCTAACATAATTTATTTTATAATAAAGTATTAAATATCTACTGTAATGTGTTAGATACTGGACTGAAAATAAAAAATCCTCTGAAGAGTATCAGTTGTTTCCCTCCCAATCACCTGGCTGGCAGGGAACTATAGTTCACTGTCACTGCACAGCAGCACAATAGAATATCATACCACCTATCACTAGGCCAGGAAAAGATCACATTTCAAAAGTTGAACTAGTTTCTGCCAAATGCACATCACTTCTGTACTATTGTAAAGTTGAAAATTGTAAAGCAACCAGCATAAGTTGGGGACTGTCTTAGTGCCTTCTTGTGTTGATTTACCTATGCTTTTGAAATCTTTAAGGTGAATATGCATGTGACTTAAGAGTTTAATAAGAAATCATGGTATATGACATTTCTAGGTAGAATTGGCCTATTGGCTTCTTGATAATAATTGCATTCCAACAAAGATCTATTGAACATTTACCATGAGCCAGGAACTGTGCTAGGCACTGAAAATGTAGTGGTTGGAAAAACATTCCGGTGCATCCTGATAGAGTAGAGGTTGAGTGCAGCCCACATGCATCTCAAGGACCCAGGTTCACACCCCGGTTCCAGGGAACAACCCATGTGAACAATTAAATAAAATAAGTGCTTCTTCCTCCTCTCTCTCTTTGCTTGCTTATATATACACCTTTCATTTCTACCTGCACCTTTCCTTTAAAAAATAAAAGACATATTCCCTGCCTTTAGGTACTTGGAATTTTAGTGGGACAGGTTATAAACAGGGCATGCTCACTCAGTACTACAGATGGACATGACACTCAATGACACCAGGGTACTACAGAGCACAGAGAGGTGGCTAATCCAGTCTCAAGTGATCAGAAAGGGAGGAAGGGATATCCAGACCGAGATTTGAAAGATTATTAATAGTAAGCAAGTAAAGGAGGGAGAAGAGTGGAGAAAAGTGATTTACCCAAAGGATAGGAAAAGACCCTGATAAGAGAGAAGGATGATATACTTAGACACAAATTAGAGAAGTTAAGGAGTTTGGTTTTATTCAGAGGGCAGTGGGAAGTCATTGGATGTCTTTCAGCCTGGAAGAGATATATCTAATTTACATTTCAGAAATATAATTCTGGCTTCAGTGTGAAACACAGGTTTGTAAGGATCCAGAACAAAAGCAAAGTGATCAGCAAGGCTATTGCAGGACTGTAGGCAAGAATAAAGATGGCGCCAATTATGAGGGTGTCAGCGGGAGATAAAAAAAAAAAGTATCCAGATTAGAAAGCTCTTAAGGACATAACTGATAACAATAGCAAGTGCTCAAGCAGAGAATTAAGCAAATTACCCCCCAGGTCCCTCTTTAGTAGCAGCGCCTGCTCTTAACCACCATGTTCTTTTGCCTTTTCAGGTAAAGACGTCAAGACCTGCTAAATAGACTGATTGGGAGAGGAAAGGGTAAGAATCAAATCTGATCTGAGTTCCTAGCATGGTCAACTGGGAACAGAGGAGAAGTTCAAGGGAAATTTGGGGAACTGAATGATGCATTCAATTTTGTACATGTTGAGTTGGGTGTCTATTAGATTTTCCAGGGCGAATGACCAAAACAGTTGACCTCATGGGTCGTGAACTCAATATCTCTGATGAAACCACAGAATTGAAGAATTATCTGCTATGGGGTCAGGGAACAGCACCCCATGTTAACAAAGGCCAGGAATGAAGTTAAGTAGCCTCATTTATAGATCCTCTTTAACAATAAGGTTAAATCCCTTTTCCAGGATAATTCAGTAAGTAGCAGAACTAGGACTTGAACCCAGGCTGTCTGGTTCCAGAGCCTGTGATGATGATCACAAGGTTAGAGCTAATGTTTATTGAGCAATCTTTATGTTCCAGACATTGTGCTATATGTGCCATATATGTTATCTCAATCAGAAAAACAGCACTGTGATAGGTGCTATCAGTTCTCCCATTTTACAGATGAAAGAGGCACAGACCTAGTAAACAATGCCACCATACTACCTCCAATAATATGTTCCTATAAGAAAACTAGGCTTGAACTTTACAGTTTAATTCCAACTATTCCAGGAACCCAACATCTTGTTCAAGTGCTTGGATATTTAAATCTGCAATGTAGATCTTTCTAATTTGCCTTTCAAGTGGTGTCCTTTTAAGTGGCTGATCAGTAAAGAAAATTATGTTACCTGATTAAGAGGGCACGAGAAGAGGAAATGGGCTTTAATGGTTGAACAATGGCTAAAAATAATGTTATAGTTGTATAGTACTTTAATGTTTTACAAAGGGCTTTAATATATACTATTTTATTTGATCCTCCCCAAAGAAGAGTTTCCTGAGTATGGAAGTTCTAAGACCCTAGAACACAATACCTACGGGAAACCCCACCTCATGAAGCTTGATGTTGTTATTTTATAAGGTACAAACAGCTATTGTGTCTATGAAGGTGAAAAACAGTTCCCTCTGGAGGCAGAGGGACTGTCTGGTCTAGAGTAGATGCAATCATTTAAAGTCTTTGAAACATTATGAGAACATTGAATTCATAGCTATAGTCTAAGGCAGAGACTCCCAAAATTTTTGGGCAATGGGGTGTCCTATTTTCAGTCCCACCCAACTTGATCCTAAAGGTGTTACAGGGCATTTTTTAAAACTGCCATTAAAAGCAATTTTATTTTGAAAGTACTAAGGTTATTTCAGATTACTGGCACTATCTGATGTCATAAATGTGTCACGAAACAAGTGTCAGGACTTGAGCAGAAATTTCTATCTTATACCTAAAAATATTACCAATAGACAATTACGAATAAAGACAGATTAACATAAGACAAAATCAAGTTATTGAAAACATTTACAAAGTATCCCCTATGCACAAGCAAGGCACTGCTAAATACTGAAGTCCTCAAAGATCATAGTGTTAGTCAGAGTAAGTTAAATGCTGGAGCTATAACAAATAATTCCCCAATCTCAGTGATTTAACACAGGAAAGATTTTTTTCTCCTTTATGCAAAATCCAATTCACTTGTTCCTGGCAGCTCTCCTGGGAAGCTCTCCACCAAATAAAGACTCAGAGAGCCAAGTTCCTTGAATCTAATGGCTGCCCCATCCTCTAGGGCCTCAGATTCTCCCAGTGGATAGTCGGCAATTGCTTGGCAATAAGGGAAGGAAGGATGAGCAGAGGAACTCATAGGATATTGGGGGAGCCAGACCTAGAGGTGGTATACAACACTTTCATCCACATTCCATGGATCAGAACTCAGTCACGTAGCCTCAGCTTTACTTAAAGGGAGACAGGAAAATGTAATCTTCCTATATGTCCAGTAAAAATAAATTGAAATCAGTGACTACTTAACCAGTCTTGCCATTGTTTTACAAATTTCAGTCATTCTCAAATCACCTTTGTGATTCTGCTATATGTGTATCCACTGTGTTAATTACTCTTTTTTCCTGAAATTGACTCACTTTTTTATACTTAAGTACATACATTTTAAAGGGAAGCTTATTCACTATAGTGAGTGTAAAAGCAGTATCTCTTCTCTTAAATAGAATATAGTCATTAAAATATAACTACAAAACAATATTACATTTAGCTCCAGACCATTTTCTGCTGGAGACACTAAACTGAGTCCTGCTCTCTTTTTGCTAAAAAGGGACATTAGCAAATGTTAAGAAGATAGATGTCCACTACCTAGGACAGACAATTAAAAAACTAAATTACTGAAATTAATGGATAGCAGTCCTAACATTCTGAATAATTTTCTTCATGGGAATTTTTCTTGTTATTTCCTTTACCTAATTACTTGGTTGTCAAAACACAGAACTTTTTTAGAACTGGATTTTCTCCAAAGTATAACACTGAGTCTTAGGTGAAATAACGTAACCACGGTTTTGTAGTTACTAAGTGGCATGGATAGAACTAGAAAAAGGCCTACTGATGTTTGAATAGCTCTCTCCAAAATGTTCAGGATAGGCTGCCCAAGAAGTTCAACGCAGGCCTCCCCAGGGTGTTCAGAGCAGGTCTTCCCAAGACGTGTCACTTTGGCATGCAGATAATTTTGACCTCAGGTCAGGTGAAGCCCTGCAGGCTCATTGGAAGCTGTTACTATTATCTTAAATACTCAGAAGATTAAAAATTGAGGGAGTTATCCAAAATTAAGGTATTTACCAGAAGTAACATTTCTATTGGTGGTTATTGTCTATATCTATCTACTTGTCAGGGCAAACATCTAATTATAGAGCATTTGGTTTTCTCATACGAGTCCTCTCCTTATCATATGTGTCCCCCTCTGCTCTCGTTGAAGGCCCCAGAGCCTACCCCACAACTCAGTTCAGGATATATATACTGAATCCCCCATTTTGCCTCATTTTCTTTTGAATCTGTATCTATCTAGATTCCCCATTTGTAATTAAATTTGGTGTTTTCTCCTACAAATTTTTCCAATGTTAAGTTGATTGCTTAACCAGCTGGAAAAGCACCTAGAAGGGTAAGGGGAAATTTCCTCTCCTCCTTGACAATGTGAATTCTAACAGTTATCATGATGAATTTCTATATATACATTTAGCTCAATTAAAATATGAAATTAGTCATAGAGGCCAAATGCCTGACCTCTATGAACACATAGAGGCAGAGAAGTCATTGTTAGGTTTTGTAAGTCTAGAAAAGAATTACCAAGAAGTAAAAAGAACTCCTCAGGATAGCCTTGAAATTTCTGAAAAAGAACAGTAATGAGGGGGGATTATTCTAGAAATATATTAAAATTAATTATATGTCTGCATATGGTAATTAAGACAGTGTGTTACTGGCACACGAATTAACAGTCATGCTGATGAAATGGAATGGAATCCAGAAAGAGATGCAGATCCATATGAGAATTTCATATTTGATAAAGTCAAATGAATGAGGAAAATGTAGATTCTTCAGTAAAAGGTATTTGGGCAACTAGGTAACCATAGGAAAAATACCATAATTTCATCAGAGGTGCTTACATATACATATGTGCGTGTGTGTGTGTGTATAATATCTAAAAGAAGATACATGAGAACTCATCGCAGTGATTGTCTCAAGAGAGGGGTGCTAAGTGGCTGACATGCCATATGCATGTAGTGTCAGTTATTTAATTAATTAAAACTCAATGTAGAATAATGCTGATGACTTCACCGACAACCCGTCACTATGTTCACCTAAAATTTTTACATTTTTTCTGGTATTAGTACATTTTGAAATCATTTTCTATTTTGTTGCCTATTTTGTTTATTCGGGGGGTTACTGTGTACCTTTAACTCAATATTGAGAGCAGGGTCTCCCAAAGCAGCCCCTCCTCTAGCCTACTTGACACTCTTAAAGGCAGATACTCGTTTCCAGGCTCTGATAGCCTTCAGGCCAAGCCTGAATGAAAATAGATTGTCAACACTACAAATTTTAATAATACAGGAATTCATAATCATCATCCTGTGTTTCACTAAATGATAAGTATTGCTCAGTGACCCACAGAAGTGTGGTTTCAACATTTTGGAGAGTCAAGAGGGTAGTGGAACATTTTCTGAAAGGGTAACAAAATGTTTCTATTAAAATGCTGATTTTTCAAGCTCTTGGCAAACCTTTCTTAAGATAGATAATCCCTTTATGGATAAAATGAAGTGCTACCTCCTCTTGTCTCTTCCTGCCTGCCTATACCTTTCCTTTAAAATATGTATATATATACTTTTCAAAAATATGGTTTCTCTAAAACAGCCTGAAAGGAGCAGAAACAGAAAGGAAGAAAGGAGGCAAGAGTTTATCTAAACACTCAGCAACTTTCATTTCACTTTTCTAAACCCCCCACCACACACACCATTTATCAAAATAAAGTAGCTCCACCATCTTTCATCTGTGCACTCTTTATCACTGTATTTACCACACTGTATCAATACCCAACTAAATATTTGTTGCCCCCAAGAAACCATGACTTCTCAAGGGCAAGGACTACATGATTAATCTTTGACTCCCCAAGCATTTAACACAATGCCTAGAATATGGTAAACGCTCCATGAATGAATGAATGAACAAATGAACGAAGGAACAAGTGAAGGAGTTCTCCTCAACTAAACAGTTAAAATAAGACATTCATAGTGTGAATTATGCTCCATTAAAATAACACATTCATAGAGGTCAAAAAATGTGGTATGGTATTTGTAAAACAGAAAGACATTTGCCAGTGTAATTGAAAGTTGATATTTACACTCTGGATTTCCTCTGTTCTTAAGATTCTGGTTCTGGACCTTTGGTCCCAGGAAAAACAAACCCAGGCCAACATTTGCTATAGCCCCAGCTGCTGGGGCTACATAATGAAGAACCTAGTGATTCTTTACTTCCAGCCTTCAGGGGATGAGAAAAGATTGAGGGAAAGCCAACTGGGCAGAGGTACTTGAATGAATACTAAGTCTCTCCACCCCAGCCAGTGGCAAGTTACCAGCTGTGCCTTTAATTTAGCCCTTTGTCTTCCCTAGAAAGGCCAAAGCCACTGTGCTTGAAAAGAAGACTCCTCTAGCAAGCTGTTCAAAAGCAGAAGAGGAAATTACAGGGGAGAGGAGAGAGACGATTTATTAAGGGAAAATAATATTCTCAAAATGAGAAGGGACATTATTTGAAAAAAGAAACAATAATACATGAGTGAATTTGGTCCTTGGACTGCATTTTTGCTGCACAGTAAAAACCCAGCCCAAAGAAATTGAGCTATAAAGGTTAGGTCTTGTTCTCATATTGATGAGATATACTGACCATGGAGATAGCTTGATGAGAGAGAAAACTGAGCAGCATTGAAGGAAAGCACCCCACGGGGCCAACCCCCCAAAGAAGCCAGCCTTGGATGATAAAACTCAGTGATTTTCATATTTTCCTCTTGGGAGGAAAAGAGAAAGGGAAACATAGTATTAGTGGTTTGCTGTTTGTTTTGAAAGAGTGTACGTTTCAAAAGGAGAGACATTGCCTAGAAAACAATGAGCACAGCAGCGAAACATCGCGTGCATTCAGCAGACGTTAGCTATTCGAATTTATAGTAGTAACTCTAATCTGCTATGAACTGAACAAACTGACTTCAGCAGCATTGAAAGAAAAGAGTATGGGACTGGAAAGAGGTCCTTACGATGTCATCCTGGCTCTGCCTCTGGCTGTGTGACCTTGAGCAAGTCACATCTCTTGGGGACTTAGCTTCCCAGCTGGATAACAGGGAGAGTCTGGACCAAATGCATGATATCTTTTCAAGCTCCTGGATGTTTTACAAAGAAACACACTAGTTTTTGTAATTCATGGATTCCCCACTCCATCTTGGAAGCCCCAAAGGCAGCGAAGAAGAGTTGCATACCCTTTCTGCCTCCTCAAAGCAACCCGCAGACTCTGCAGTCCTTTGGAACAAAGGCAGGGCAAATTGGGAAAGTAGCAAGTAGGACAGTGTCCCAACAGGCCTTGTGCTGTCACTCTTGCAAATCAGTTCTGGCAAGAACCCTGGGATCCATCTAAATTCCAAACAACAGCGAAGGAAGCAGCTCTAAGGAACCCTGAATAATTTGGCTGATGGACCTACGATTTCCTTTCCACACAGGAAATGGACCCACCTGGAAAAAAGATTTCATCTGCATCTAAAGCTCTAACAGGTCCACATATGACTTTTGAGTCTTAATGCTGCTCTCAAAGAGTTCATATGGCTCAGGCAGGAAACAGCAATCCTTTGGCTCCTGCCCAAGAAGAGGGTGTTGTGTGGCCCTGCCCTGTTCTGATGTTAATTTGCAAGATCACCTTCTCCATGTTACTTAAGCCCTCAGTGACAGTATCCTAATTGGTCCATGGACATGATAACCTCTCTGCCAAACCCAGAAGGAGATAGTGAGACAGAAATGCTGTAGCATATGTGAAACTACTTTGAAGAGCATAACGGTTGCACAAATGTATTCTCTCTCCACGTGTCCAGAATGCATGTGTATGGCTAATCCCATTAGGAAAGTAAGGAGGCTTCCCTGAATGTAACTACTCATTGCTCAGGAAATGGCATTTTGTGCACATCGTTGCATTCTCTTTATCATTGGCAATCAGATGGTCATGATTTCACATAAGCATTTTACAGTTCTTTAAAAGAAGTTTGACTGCTCAAGAATTAAAGGAAGGCCATCGCCATGGGGAGAAACTCACTTAAAATCTGCTTAAAAGCTACTTTAATCAGTAAAAGAGATGATGTTTCTTTCACAAAAGCAGTTGTGACACAAGCTGAAGTCGCATCAGGTTATTAAGACAAAATTTTAAGCAACTTGGGACATTTGATCCCTTGTGCAGTTTCATGGAGGGCTTTCTCTATGACACATACTGTGATTGCATTTGGGTGCAATGATACTAAGAAACATTCCTTGTCCTGGGAGGGGAAAGTCTGTCTGCCAGACAGGAGGGTTCCAAAGCATCACGTGATCCATGGGATAAT
>RJWH01010481.1:0-16556 GCA_004363575.1 Solenodon paradoxus
CCCGCAGCCCGGCGGCGGCGGACAGTGAGCCCAGCCGCCCGCGCACTCGCCGCCCCGGCACCGCGCCGGCCAGCCCGCGCCCGCCGGGTCCTTCAGGCCCTCGGACGGGCAGCCCTGGTCCTGACGGTCGCGTAGCAGCTGCGGACGCGGGACGAGCCGGGCGCCGGGAGCTGCCGGGTGAGCCCGGGGCGCGGGGACGACGGCGGGGTCGCTCCCGCGGCGGGGTCCCCGGGCGGCCGGCGCCGCCGCTTCCCGGCGTCCTCGAGGCCGCAGCTGCCAGTCCGCGGGCGGCGCGAGCCCCCGGCGGGACGACCCCCGAGGCGCGAGCGGACGCGTGTGCAGCCGTCCTGCGCGGCCTCGGAAGCCCGCTTCTCCCGGCGGAGCGGAGGCGCGGGCAGCGGGGCGGCCGGCGGGTGGTGGAAGGGCTGCGGCGCGCCGCCTGTCCGGGGAGAGAGCAGGCTGGAAGGGCCGTCTTCTCTTCAGCTGCAGGCTGCACTTCCCCAGACGGTGACGGGAGGCCCCGAGCCGAGCCGAGCCCCTCTCCGCTGTCGGGAGCCCATGGCCCAGGACAAAGCCAACCCCGGGGAGCTGGACCAGGAAAAATACGATGCCGAAGACCACGTGAAGATCATCTGCCTGGGGGACAGTGCCGTGGGCAAGTCCAAGTACGCTGGGGAAAGGCCAGGCCCGAGGGGCTGCGGTGCTAGAAAACCCTACAGAGGCGGAGCAGCCTGGCTGCCTGACTGGTGAGGGAGGGAGCGTCCCGGCTGGAGCCCGTGTGCGCAGGGAGATGAGGGACCGCATCAGCGCGGCGTGTGTCCAGGGGAGGACGGGACAGCAGGACAGACCCTGGGCCGAGGACACTGATTCTGCTGTGATTTCTGGCAGAAGGTCTGGGCCAAGTTTCAGGCTGTCATCAGCCCTGAGAGTCAGGAGTAGATGGACAGGGCTTCTTGTGGAAAGGGCCTCGAAAGAGGCGTCCGGCACTAATAATACCCCACATCTGGGGGGAAGGAACAGTGGGACCAGCTCTGTAACTGGATTTGTCATCTAGAGGGGAGACCTCCTCAGCTTTAGAAGCCATGCCTGCTGAGTTGATTTCCTGTAAACTACAGGAACGTAGGAAGGAAAGTGCCTCCAGGGCTGATGTTTCTCTCAGTCATGTGTTTCAGAGGCCAACCTTTCCTTAAGAACGTTTCCCTGTGGCTGCTAAGGTGCAGCCATATAAGCTCAAGAACCCAGGCTTGTGGCCCTGGGCCGGAGGGAAAAACAGAACATTTCTCTCTGCTCTTGCTTTAATTCCCTGCCCCTCGCTGAGGAGGCGCAGCGTCAGCCTCTGCTGCGAGTCCTCCACCTCCTGAGCCACGCTCTCAGGGTGGCACTCCAAGCTCGGGCTTTGACATCGCCTGTTTAGCCTCTGTGGCTGCAGTCATTTCACTGTGTGATCCTCTGCTTCCACTAAGAAGGTGGTATATCGTCTGTATAATATGGATGCTATTTCTTTTTAGTGACACATAAAACCCACCACCTTTGTGCAGTGGAAGCTGCAGCTTGAATAAGAAGAAATCTTGGCAAGAGTTTGATAGACGTATGATGGGTGACCGTTCAACACGTGGAAAAGCACAGTTGCCGCGTAAAGAAAGTCGTTAGGGCAGGGCTGCTTACAAGGGTAACATTTCAGCAGAGACTCGAGCAAGCCCTGCAGGCACCTTGGGGAGGAGCTTTTCAACCAGAGGAGATGGGTACGGAGAAGGGACAGGGAGATGGAAGTGGCTGGTGGGGCTGGAGATCTGAGGAGGCTGGTTTGAAAGCAGGAAACCACTGGGTGGTTTTGCGTAGCAGAGGGACCGAGTGTGACTAATTCTCACTGAGCGCATTCAGAGTGGATGATCCTCAACAGTAAATAGATCCAGCAGAGAGGTTTCAAGAGTTTCTATAGCGATTTGT
Source organism: Solenodon paradoxus (assembly GCA_004363575.1). Taxonomy (NCBI): domain Eukaryota; kingdom Metazoa; phylum Chordata; class Mammalia; order Eulipotyphla; family Solenodontidae; genus Solenodon; species Solenodon paradoxus. Next base: position 1,948 of record RJWH01010481.1, read on the forward strand.
TATTTTGTTTTTCAGTGATGACCAACTATGTCGAGTGCCTCTTCATGTGCGTATGAGCTGCTTAGAGGCTGTCTTTTGTGGTGTTTCCGTTTAGACCAGGAGCCCGTTGTATTGGATTATGTGCCTTTCGTTGTTGACTCGCGGGAGCATCTCGATGCATTCTGGACCCTCTTCCAATCTGTAACTTTCACTCCACTGTGTATTTTATGAACAGAATTTTATGAGCACTTAATTTTAATAAAATCCAGGGTTTTTTTCAATGTTTCAAGTAGAAATTATCAAGCTGCGTTGAGACGCGTCGCACCTAACGCTGTTAAGGAAGATAGCACGGCGCCGTGGCGCACATTTACGCTGCAGAGCGGTTTCCACAGCAACGTTAGGCAGCCCGTGTGCTGCCCACCCTGCTGCCTCTTGGCGGATGGTGGGAGGATGTGCGGTCCCGCCTGCCAGCACGTTCAAGTACATGTAGTATCGTGAGTACAGTCACCAGGCTGCACATTTCCCGCCATGACTTAGGTATTTTGTAATCGGAGTTGTGCCCTTGGACTCACATTTCTCGTCCCCCAACCCAGCCCTCAGCAGTCAGCTTCTTTCTCTTTCTGGAGTTGGGCTCTTTTAGACTCTGTCTGTAAGTGAGATAGACGATATTTGTCTTTCTCCTGCCTGACTTTCTCCACCTGCCATAGTTCCCCCAGGCTTATTCACGTTGTCACAAGTGGGAGGATTTCCTTACTTTTATGGCTGAAAAATGTTCTGTTAAGATGGATGCCGTGCTGTTTGTTAACTCCTCCATCGGCAGACATGCAGGTGGTTTTCTTGTGTAACTGTTGTGAATCATGCCATGATGGACAGGGCCGTGCAGATTTTTCTTCACAAGAACGAGTTCATTTCTTTTGGGATTAACGCAGACATGGGAATGCTGGCTTGGGGAAGAGCTCATCGTCCACCTTTCTGCTTCTGTAGGCTGGAAAACGTTAAATTGACACAGAAGAAATTAGTCATAGGAAGACAAACTAATTACATGTAGAATGTGATCCCTTCTCTGGTCCTTCTGCTCAGTTACACAGTCTCTACAACGGGAACAATCACTGCAGGGAAAACAGAATGAGGAGCTTTGCAATGTGAAGAATAAGGAGTTTTGAACACGTGGCTGGAGTGGGAGGGCAGCAAGGGTTTCTCCCACTTGCGGTACCACCAGAGGCCTGTTGTCAGGGACACAGGTCATTAGACCAAACAGCATTCTTAGGTTTTCTGTCTCTTGATTTGTCTTCGCTCAAAATAGCCAACAGATCCTGGGTAGCCGGTCTTTGAGCCCAGTGGTTCCCTAGAAGTTTCTTACATTGAAAACAGACGGTGGCTGTGAAGAGGAGAGTGTAGATTAGAAAAGAGAAACATAATAGGAGAATAAGGTTCAGTAAACAGAAAAGAACAGGTCAAAACATTTCTTCAAAACCTGTTAAGCCAGTCTCTCATCCCTGGAAACAGAAAAGTCCCATAAAATGCATAAGCTTCAGCTATCGGTGGACAATGACCGTCTTGTCTCTGAGCGGATTTGAGCTGGAGACTGTCCTGCGGGTTCCACGAGGCGGGAGTTTGAGCAGTGGGTTGCAGCAACCCTGCAGGAAGCTGGCATGTCCCCACCATGTCACCCTAGAGTCCCCCGCAGGCCGAGCTGGCGGCTGCTGGCCACAGGGTTTTCCGTTTGCTTGTGGCACCGGTCACTGCTTCTACGTCGTGGAGACTCAGAACCGCGCCTGCCTGCTCTGTCTCTGAATCTTGGGAGTGAGACTTTCAGCACCAAAAAGACCTGTCAAGTTTATGTAGCACAAGTTTTGTTATTTTTAATGCATTTTTATCTGTTTTTAAAATTTTTTAAAGAGTCCAAGTTTAGAATCTGGCTGGCAGTTGAGGTGGAACATCGGGGGACAGTGGCGGGCAGACAGCAGTTGTGTCTGTTTTCAGGCGGAAGGGAGCAGGCAGGGCGAGCAAGGGTGAAGCTGTCCCCCCAGCCCTGGGCAGGACCAGGCCCTCACGCTGTGCAGCCTGCGCCCCACAGATACCCAGTCTTACGTGGGACTCTGTTGCCACATAAAGCAAAAGACCCCTGCAGTTAATTCAGACACGTTGGGTTGGCACTTGTCATTCTCAGGGTCCGTTGTGTCCTGAGACCTTTGACAACCGAGCACGGCTGCACCTCTGGTGGAGGCAGGACACGCCGAGAGGAGCCACGCAGGGCAGTCTGGTTGCGAGGCCCCAGGGCGTGGTGGTGTCGTTCGTGCACCACCAGGTCCAGACCTTGCTCCACCCAAAACGTCTGTGGCGTTGTCTTTGGGGTGCAACTGAGACACCCAGAGTTTGCAGGGACGGCCTGCAAAACATGGGGTGATCGGTGATCGTCTGTGCCGGAGTTTGCTGTCATTTTGCTGTCAAGTGTGAAGATGCCGTTTGCAGAATCAAAACAAGGCTTGGACTGCAGCACAATCTTAGAGGAGCGCTCAGGAGAAAGTCAGGAGTGGCCTGCTTTTCATCAAAGAGGAATTTTTAGACTGTTTCCGCCACCTGGAGAAGTGATAGTGCCTGTGTCCTGTCTCTAATGTTTAGGACCCTAGTAAGTCCGCAGAGCAGGGGCGGCATTCCAGGCGGACCGGATGGATCTCAGGTCCCTGGCGGAGTCGGCGGTGCCTCCTGCCACCTGGATGTCGGCAGAACCAGCCGTCAGCGCGCACTTCGCGCGGCGGCGCTTTGATAAAGCCCGAGCGCCCGTGGGGTCTCTGCCTGACTGTGGGAAAAGAAATGGGTTAGTCGGAGCAAACCCAGGTTGGAAGGAGTGAAAGTCCTCACAGGGAAGCTTCCAGGGAAGTGGCAGAAACAGTATCTGAAAGCCCGGCTTCCAGCAAAGACTAGTGACCGAAAGCAAGCGCGAGTGGCCGGCAGGCGACTGCCGCTTCGTGAATCAAAGTGGCTTCATTAGCGGGAAGCAGCCGTCAGATGTCTGCGTGTCAGGCGTGAGGCATCTTCACGGGGACCCTGGACAGATTTTCCTGGTTTGCGGTGTCACTTGAGATTCGGTCAGAACAAGTGGTTCACACGGAAGCGTGTTAGGAGACTGTCTACACCTGAGCTGCGGCGGAGGTTTTTCTTGGAGAAAAACTGGGACATGAGTTTGGAGAGTCATGGTTTTTAGGGTTCTCGATGCCGGTCTCTGTCACGTGTGGTTTGCAGACGTGCTGTCCCTCAGTTGCTCGTCGCCCTGCCCCCGAAGGTGTGTGGGCAGGCGTGTGCTCAGGCAGCCTGGTCGCTGTCGCTTGTCCGCGCCGGTCGCCGTGGGCACGCAGCAGGTGTCTTTCAACAGAGAGCGTGAAGCAGGGGTTTGTGTTGATGGTTTGCACACAGGCGACAGGCTGGCTGTCCTGTGTTTCGCCTGAGAAGCAGCAGTTCTGTGTTTACTGACTCAGCCAGTGGTGACCCGCGAAGTTACCGCCGTGAACCGCGAGGACCCACTGCAGTCATTGCGTTTCAGGGCGCAGGTCCGCAGCGTGGAGTGCTTGGCTTGCTCTTCTTTTTCCTGTTGTCTTGTGGGTGACTCGAACACTTTTTAAAATTCTCTTCTGACTTATCTGTGGTATTGGTGGATGTGTTTCTTTATTTAGCTTTTGTAGTGTCCTTCTAGGTATTGCATTTGTACGCATGACTTTCAGTCTGCTGGTGAAGTGTAGACGCCATTGTACCTCCTTCCTTTCCTAAGATACTTCTTTCCATGCACTGAGCCCTCCGTCCTCCTGCTGGAGCTTCGTACACATCAGCCTGGCTTTAAGAACCCCTGCTCCTTTTCCCTTCCTCTCTGACTACGTTTGAGTCTTTTTCTTCGCTTCCCTAAGTCGGGAGTTCCGCCGGGCTGTATCTTGGTGTGGATGTCTCTGTTTGTCCTATTTGAGTTTGTCCATTTTATGTCTTTTGCCACATTTAGGGCGTTTTCGGGAATGACTTCCCATTTTTCCGTCCTGACCCTTTCCCCACTTTCTCGGACCCGGTGGGAATGTCGGCACAGCCCTCCAGGCCCCCAGAGGCTGTGTTTTCTCCAGTCGCCTTGTTGCCGTCACGTGTCAGGCGCTTTCCCCTCTTTCTCTGGCGCTCGGTGACACCTCTTGTTTCTGTCCTGTGGCGACACACCCGCGAGCCTTTTCCAGATGTTCTAAAAATCCACTGGATTCTTCCTTATGTGTCTCCCTTGTGCCTTTTATTCATTCTGTGTTGAAAAGTAGCCTCTTTACTAAAACTTCTCTATTTTCACTTATCCAAATACTTGGCTCAGATGCAGGTTTTGGTGGTTACTTAAAAGCCTGTCAGAACGTTCTGGCCTCCATGTCGTCTCAGTTGGTCTCTGCTGGTTGTGTTTTCACTCGCTCTGAGACAGCCCTGGTGCTTGGGCTGATCTTCACGCTGAACACGGCACTGAGTGTGGTCCTGTGAACGCTGGCTCCTGGACTTTCCGGGGCTTCGGCAGGAGCAGGGCCAGGCCGCCCCTCAGCCACCGCCGCCTGCTCCTGGGGGCGAAGCCCGGCGGGGCAGGGGCATCCCCGTGACCTCAACAGCAGCTCCGCTTGGGAATGTCGGGGCCCTGCTCACAGCCCTGGAAGGCGGAATCGAGCCCCCCATTCGCATTTGCTGGCGGGGAGCAGGGACACTCTGCTGCGGGTTATGGTCTAATTGTTTTCTGTCCTCGGCACTGGGGTGTAGCGACAAACTAAAATTGTCAAAAATGCCTTTGTAGGTATTCGTTCTAGCTGAGAAAGATAAACAAAGTAAAGCAGTATTTGAGCTGACGTCACCTGCAGGCAGAGATAAGCTGCAAGGTGAGCTGGAGCTGGCCTGCTCTAGATGAGGCCGCCAGGAAGCCTGTCATTGCTCGCTGGCATCTGCCAGAGCGCCTGCCGCCGGCGCGCGTGGGGTGGAGAGAATGGGTCGCCTGGGCAGGTGCACACTTCTGCAGGCTCTTCTGTGGCAGGGCTGGGGGCGGCGGTGCCCCGACCCTGCCCCGGGCCTGGCGCCAGACGCACGTTCAGCCCTTCGGAAGTTGGGGTGTGCATCGCCTTCCGGGTGGCACATGGCCGGGCTCCAAAGGCTAGTCTTTAGTTTTTCAGCCGGTGCTGGTGACAGCTGCTGCAGTCCTCACAGCAGAGGAAGGCGGCACCTGCATGCGGGACCGAGCAGCGGGCGCCAGGGTGCACGGGGCTTGCTGAGAGGTGGGTGCGGCCTCCTGAGCACTGTCCTGAGACGGCACCTGGCCTGGGGCGCGTGAGAGGGCTTCCGGTGGCGCACGCAGCGGGGGCGGCGGGCGGGGAGGACGGCGGAGGCTGTGCCTGACCGTCCACACATTCTCCTTGCAGGCTAATGGAGAGATTTCTCATGGACGGATTGTATCCTTCAAGTGTGAGACGCCCCTTGTCACCCTCGCGCCTTGTCACTCCCGCACACCCGCCCAGTGCCCCAGGGTCCAGGAGAGCGAGGCGACTGGGCGCGCAGCTGCCGTTCACACTGCTGTCCCGCGGGCATCACGTAATCAGTGCGAATACTGTGGAGCTTTCTGGTCTTTCATTCTGCTTTGTGTCGGGACTGGCTGACACCGGCTCGCAGGCCCACACGCACACCCACCTCCCTTCTCAGTGCTTCCAGGAAAGTCGCGTGACCGCTGACCTCAGACGTGGAGCTCGCCAACATTTCCGAGTTCCCCGAGCTGCCCGTGCCCTCTCCTGCCACACGCTGTTCCCTGTGCAGCCTCAGAGGCGGCCTCCAGGCCACGGGGCGCTGGGGGTGCCTGCCCGTGCAGGGGAGAAGAGCCTGGCCCGCGCCCGCTGGGCTCGGCGAGGTGGCTTCACCCTCCCCGGGCTTCACTCCGCCTGCCTGTGGCATCTGCCTGGCTGCTTGACCCCACGCGTCTGCAGCCAGGGCGCCTTCCCCGGGCTTCTCTCACACGTGGGCCGGCCACAGTGCACGCACAGCGTGGCTGCCTGCCTGGGAGCTTCTCCTGGCCACTCCTGTTGCTCCCGGGCTGGAGTCCTCTCTGGCCGCAAAGGCCCATTGTGAAGGGGCTGGGCATCCACCTGGCCTTTTCCAACCGCCGATGCTCTGGTACAGCTTCTCTGTGCTGTTGGATTCCCTGTCACCTGGACTTAGAGGGCCAGGGCTGGCCCTGCCTCACCCTACCCTGCCCCTGCCCCAGCCCATGACCCTGCCCCAGCCCCTGCCCCTGCCCCAGCCCATGACCCTGGCCATGGCCCTTCATTGGGCCTGGCACAGCTGAGATTCGAGCTGATTCTCACATCTATACTCTGGTCAGATAATGACAGACAGAGGTGGCCATAGGGCAGTAAAACAGGCCAGTCCGTGAGAAAGCAGCCACCAGAGGGGCACCACAGCCGAGACGGGCCTGTCCTCGGCGTCAAGTTCAAAGCTAACAACTGCAGAAACAAGGGGCGGGGGGCCATTCCATCACACGCATCCCCAGCCGGCAGCTCTCTTGCCCCCTTTTTGCTGTCCTGTTCCTTAACCTGACCGCAGCCAGCCGCAGCAGCTGTCCACCTACGCCCTGACGCTGTACAAGCACACGGCCACAGTGGGCGGCAAGACCGTCCTTGTGGGTGAGTGGCCAGGCCACACCGGCTCATGGACAGAGGCTCCATGCAGTGTCAGGCCGTGCAGCAGTCAGGCCCAGGCCCAGGCTCAGGCTCAGGGACAGAGGGTGGCAGAGACCATCGCCAAGAGCCAGGCGGCCAGGGAGCATGAGAGGCTCGGGTGGCCGATGCAGCTGCTGGTCCCTCCAGGTGGAGGGTGGCTGGTGGTCTGAGCTGCCCCCACAGAGGACTGACTCTTCATGATGCACACGCTGCCCCGTGCCCCACCCGCGCCCCGCGCCCCGCCCGCGCCCCGCATCTGTAGTCACCACGCGCAGGAGGCCAGCCTGGTTTTGACGGTGGACGGTCCTGCACCTTGGGGGCGGGGCAGGAGCCGGTGTGTCCCTCGTGCCCACTGCAGGCAGGCCCTGCCCGGCACCCCAGGCCCCCGTGTCCCGACAGCACAGACAGGCATGTGTGGCCCCGCGCTCCCCACGCCCCTGGCGCTGTGCGTCCGGCGCAGAGCCCCGCTGCCAACTCGGTCAGTCCCGGCAGCGGCAGAGCTGTGTTCTCCTTGCAGACTTCTGGGACACGGCAGGCCAGGAGCGCTTCCAGAGCATGCACGCCTCCTACTACCACAAGGCGCACGCCTGCATCATGGTAGGGCCACGGGGGCAGACATGGGCCCGCCGAAGGGGACAGGGTTCAGCAGCGCGGGGCCTCCACCGGGCGGGTGCTGGGCGGAGGGGCCCCCAGAAGCCGAGCCTGGAAGGGTGACTGGGAGGCAGGCGTTGCGAAGCAGAGCTCAGCAGGGACCTCCTGTTGGAGGAGTCGCACCTGGCAGCAGATGCCTAGTGTTATCGGTCAGACATGGAGCGGGTGTCCTGTGGAAGGTGCACGCAGTGGTCCTGCTGCTTCAGGCTGGGACGGCCACTGACCGCCTGTCCCCATGCAGACAGAGCCCTGACCCCGGGTCGCCCCGGCACCCCTGCAGGCCACGTGGTTCAGCAGTCGGTCAGCTCCTGCGGGTCGCAGCAGCCTGTCTGACCTGCGTTCTGCTGGAGCACAGCACCCAGTCTCGTTGGACGGCAGCGGGCAAGCAGGGGCCCTCGAGCGGCAGCGGGGAGGGTTGAAAGGCCCAGCAGTCAGCACAGAGCGTCTGGGAGCTGTGGCTGCCTATCCGGCCGGTCCTCAGCGCCTGCGTCGCTGGTGACACTTGACGCACTGGCACACTGAACAGCTGTTAGTAAAGTTGTAGACGCGTTAGAGATAAAACTGACATTAAAAGTTTCAGATGCAACATGAACTAAAGGTGAAACAAAAGCTTAAATCAGTCCTAACTAAAGGTAAATTCTGGAAACATTTAAAGTTACTACAAAGGAATTTTAAAACAAAGTTTGAGCAGTAAAAATAAGAATATGCTAACAACAGAAACTTTTTAATTTGTAGCAGACTACACTGATTAATAAGACAATACAACTTGGTTAGAACAGGTGACGAGATTAGGTGACGAGATAACAAAAGAGGAGTGAAAATTCACATTTTTCTTAAGGGAAAGGTACAGACAGGAAAAGGGTGTGTGGCCCAGAGGTCAGGAGAGAGGAGGGAGACACTGTTTTCATTCAGTTCATCATGGTTGCCCCCGCCCCTGGCCGCAAGCCAGGACCCAGCGGAGCACGCCAGGAAGAAAGACGAGATGCCATGGGGAGGCAGGTGCAGGCCCGGCCGCTGTGGTCAGGCAGGTCTGGCCAGTGCCCGCCTCTGCACACACACCCAGCTCATCCGCTCGTGTGGGTCCCGGGTGGTGATCAGGCGCTGACCCCTGCATGTCTCCCTCCTCTGCTCATGGCAGGTGTTTGACGTCCAGAGGAAGGTCACCTACAAGAACCTGAGCAGCTGGTACACGGAGCTTCGGGAATTCAGGCCCGAGATCCCCTGCATCATCGTGGCCAACAAGATCGATGGTGGGCCGCCCTGCTGGGCCACCACCCTGCCACCGGCGCCTGTCTTTGTCCCATCTCAGGGAGGCTGCCAACCGAGCCAGCCTCCCTCCTGCTGACACAGACCCGTTAATTGAACCTCCTAGGCCACATCCCCGATTGTCCCCGCCCATCCCTCTGGAGTGGGCCTCAGGGACCCCTGCAGAAACCCTCCCTGCCCTCAGTGGACAGACCAGTGCCCTTCCTTTTCTCCACAGCCGACATAAAGATGACCCAAAAAAGCTTCAGTTTTGCCAGGAGGTTCTCCCTGCCCCTGTACTTTGTCTCAGCGGCTGATGGCACCAATGTCGTGAAGGTGACAGGAGGCTGCAAAGCCAGGGGCATGAGCAGGGGCTGCACAGGGGCTGCTCCAGGCCAGGCCGCACGGGTGCGAGGCGTCAGGACAGCAGAAGACGGGCGATGACCTGAGCTCGGGGCGGGAGAGGGCGGTGGGTGAGTGGTCTGGTTTTGGTTTTAGGGGCAGGGTGTAGTGTGGACTTAGATGGGCACGGTGAGCACAAGGCAGGCAGAATCTAGGGCCCCGGCACCCATGGCCTCATCTCCCTCCCACCATCTCCACCTCCCCCAGCTCTTCAACGATGCAATTCGACTAGCCGTGTCCTACAAGCAGAACTCCAGGGACTTTATGGATGAGGTTTTGCAGGAGCTTGAGGTAGGTCAATCCCAGATGTCAGGGACAGGAAATGACTTCCCCTCGGAGGGATGGGGATGTGACCCCTCGACTGGTTCTTGCCTGCTTTGCAGGCAGGACTCACAGTGGTCAGCTGCCTCTAGAAGCATCGCTGATCTGGGTGGACTCAGGCTCATCTCACCTGTCACCTTGTTTGCAGAACTTTGACTTGGAGCAGAAGGAGGCGGATGTGCCAGCCCCAGAGCAGCCTGGCGCCCGAAGCCCATCTCCTCCCTGAGGCAGAGGGGCCCCACCCTTCAGCAGCACCCCAGCTCCACGCTGAGAACCTCCAGGCCACCTGTCCACCTCGGCAAGCACTGTGTCCCCTCGCTCCACTGACACATATGCTGCCCTCCCTGGGCCCGGGGGCCGGCGGGCCACCATCAAGCAGCCTGGGTCAGTCCGGGAAGCCCCTGGCTAACAGGAGGACGCGGGCAGGGCCTGTGTCTCAAATAAAAGGAACTGGGAGTGCGGTTTTCCTCCCAGAACTGACCTCGGAGCGTTTCCACTCGGGCTGTTTCTGCTGCCTGACCCCCAGCCTGCAGGATGTAAGGGCCCATCCTTTCTCCTCAGTCTCCCACGTTTTTAATGACTTTGCGCAGACAGCTCTTCACTGCACAGGGACCTGAGCCTGCCTGTGTCTCAGGAGCCGCTGGGAGGCGCGTGCCGGGCCGTGGCATCCTGGCCAGTCGGGGACACGGGCGAGCCATGCAGACAGCAGGGCTGCGCCGCTCCGTCTGCAGCGTGGGCTCGGGACGTCGCGGCCCTGTCTGTGTTCTGACTACCGCACGTCTGTTCCAGTCAAGGCGATCGTACAGGTGCTGGGTGTATGCGCGTCTCTGGGTCTGCTGGGCACACAGCCCTCAGGGTGGTGCCTCGGGAGGGGCGGCACCCTCTGCCTGAGCCCCAGGTGAGCGCGTGGCGCACGGGCCAGATGGCCGAGTGGAGTCGTGTTCTGAAGGAAAGAGTGTCTGTTGGGGAGTCAAGAGCAATTGTTTCCCCCTTTATGTAACTGTTACTTAGAATTTCAACTTAAAGGGGATTTGACCTAATGAAGGGTTCCAGGAACCTATTGCCCTGGGGAGGTGGACTTTTTAAAACCTCAAAAAACTTAGTCATTTTAAATGACTCAAAGTACTTTAAATAGAAAGTATTTATTGAGAGATCAGTCAGATACTTGAATTGGCTGCGTAGTTCCCGAGAAGCAGGGCCTGAGAAGGCAATTCTTGTTCAGGTGACTCTGGGCCATTTTCTCAGACTGAGGGGACAGGTGAGTGAGCATCTGGAGGCCCGTGTCAGTCTGCCCTTGCCCCCGAAAAGCCTCACAACCAACTGCCCAGTCTGGCCAGTCACGAGCCCGGGGCTGCTGTGCAACTCAGGGCAGGAGCAGGGCGAGCCTCCCGGGCGGGCACTGCTCACACCCACCAGCCTCTCAGGTCCTCCCGTCCTGCCTAATGCAGGGCTGTCACCGCCTGAGTCTTTAATATACAGAGGTGACATTTACACCAACTCAGGGCCATTTAGCCCAATTGCAGTGAGTGTGATGGTCATCAGTACCGAGACATAAAAACAGTCATGAAGCAGTCGCTCCTGTCAGCCCTCAGGGCCAGCTCTGCTCCCCACGGAGAGGACGGCCGCCCACAAGCCAAGAGGCACCGAGGAGCCCTGGCTGCCAGCACCATGAACTCGGGGCTTGGTTTGCAGGGATAAATGGCTAATTGCAGGGCCCCTGACTGGTCTGAGCTGCGCCCTTTGTCGGAAACCGTACGCGATCTCCAGCAGCCCAGCAAACAAGCTCTGCTGCGGAACAGACAAATGGGTTTTGAGATTGTCTTTGCTGGCAGATGACTTGGGAACACACGGGGCAGGGTTTCCCACACTAATGAAGTCACCACCTGTGACAGGACACACGGCACCTTGAGAGATGTCCCTCAGACTTTAGGCAGAGCTTTCGGCACTGGGTTCAAGCCATCAAGCTGCGGCTGCAGCGCGGAACCACTAAGGGTGCTGCTACCTCCGACGGGTCCTGTGAGCCACGACCCTGGGCGTCACCACACCTTGCAGATGGTGGCCCCGGAGCTCCCCACCAGCGGGCGTGACAGCCACTGCCACTCACGGCTGCGCCGCATCCCACATGAGGGCTGTGGAGACCACATCTCACGATGCAGAAATTCCGGGGGGCTTCCGAGTCGCGAGGAGGAGGACAGCGCCTGGACAGCGCCCGCCCGCCGGGCTGCTCACTGGGAGCCCTGGCAGGCTCACGTCGGCCGCCCTGTGGGCACACACTGCATCGCTGGGAGAAAATATGTCAGGAAATGCTGTTGTGAAGGATGGTAACCACCGCTAGTCCAAAGTGAAGTCAGCTGCATTTCAGGGTTTCATTTTGAAAAAATATTACCAGGGTTTAACTGGATTGGAAGTAGGAAAGAAAAACACCTCCTGGGAAAGGGGAAACTCTGGCATTTAGAGTCCTTCACACCTGTGTGAGTGACACCTCTGGGGGAAGGCAGGGTCAGCGCAGCCACTGCTGTTGCTGGTGTCCCTTACCTGAAGCGCACTGTCACACTGGCCTGGCTCTGGCTCATGCAGCCATGGTCGTCCTTCAGAATCTTGTGTCATGTTACTAAGCAACTACCATCAAAAGCACAGTTGAGGCGCCCTGGTGGAGCAGCGGTTGGATCAGTCGCCTCAGAAAGAGCACAGACCACATGCCCCTGGGTTCAAGTCCCAGGTGAGTGGGGAACAGCATGTGGACAAGTAAGTGAAAATCAAATAAGTGCTTCCTCCTCTCTCCTCCTGCCTGCCTGCTCCCCTTCAATCCTGCTGCACATTTTCTTTAAAGAAAAAATAATTACCTGCATTTTTCCCATGTTAATTTATAATTTACTAAAACTATATTCATTGGATTTGGATTTCTTCCCGCATACAATTTCTCACATTGATCCAGTTCACAACTAGAACTTCTGCCTCTGTCATTCCAGACACAGGTTTCTGCTGTGAGGTTTTACCGGGTGGCTTCAGTCACAGGAAATAATTCTCTCTTGCTGTTCATAGAAACGAGGGTCATCACTGCTTGTCTACCAGCCCTGACAGCTGGGAGCCCCCGAGACGTGCACACATGAGAGCCGGTTCTCCCGGGGCCAGGGACCTGCATCTTGAGCTGAGCGGCACAGCGACTGAAGCCAGAGGACAAGCTCTCACTGCTCTGTCAGTAGCTTCAAACTCTAAATTAAAATTAGTGTCTGTCTGGCAAAGAGGGATGTATTTGTGAGGAACAATCTGGGCTTAGATGTGGGAAAAGGACACAGGGAAGACTAGACAGCATGTCATAAAGAGGCCGCAGGACACCACTTTAGAGCTGGCGATATGTGCTGATAGGAAAATGCACGTCTTCTAAATGAAAGGAAGTCAGAGGGTAGTAACAGTGAGAAATAAGAACGGGATTTGATGATATAAAATATATTCATGTGCATGAGAAATTTCCAGAAAGTCTACGGGGAACCGGGCTGGCTCTCTGCCCGCTGCACCCAGCCCAGCGCCGTCCGTGCTCCTGTCCTTGCCTCTCCAGCAAGGAGACCCAATGTCAGCTACACATGAGCAGGGCAAATGGTTGCAGCTCAATAAGGAAATACACTGAGGATCAGGGTCCGCACAGGTGCCGGGAGAACCATTCTCTCCCAAAGGCTCAGGCGACAGGGCATGAAGAGTCTGCAGCTGGAAGGTGACTTCAGGCACCGCCGCGCCGCCTCCTGCCCCTGCTCCGAGCCTGCGCAGCTGCGCTGCGTGCAGATCCGCCCCAGGGCTGAGGGGCGCGCTGTGTGTGTCTGCTCTTCGGATGATGTTGCCTATCACTTGGCTTCTGGTGTGTTCTGTGCCCAAGACACTGGGTTTTGTTTGCTCAGAGTCTGGAGAGTCACTTCATTCTCTCCGGCACCGGACAGAAATTAGGTTTCCAGGGGGGAGATTAGCAATCTGGCTTTCGAAAGGACAGATCAAAAGGCAACAAAATGAAGAATCACGTTAACTTTGACTTTAGCAACGGGCTCCTCACCTCTGTGTGCACACCCTCCTCTGTGCCCTAAGCACGTCGGGAGGCACAGACCCCTGCACCAAAGCGTGCGCGCGGAGTGCGGAGGGCCTGCCGGCTGTGGCGGCTGCCGGAAACGCCCGGCTCACGAGCCTGCCCTGAGTGCTTCGCAAACACCCTCCTTTCGTCGCCGCAGCCCCGCTGGCCACTTCCCAAGCCACATACCTGCTGAGGGCAGAGCAGGACTGTTGACACCTCGGCAGACCCTTGAGTCCTGAAAACGGGGACTCATTCCTGCTGCGCGCGTCCTGTTCCAGCTCCAGTAGAAAAGCATAACCCACGAGCCTTTCTTGCCAGGTTTCCTCCCTGCTCCTGCCCCTTCTGCCATCCGCCTGTGCAGCCAAAGCTCCGCAGCGCCTGGCACTGGGCAGCAGCGCCAGCGGTGCGGTGGGCAGCCCTGCGCGGGTGCCTGCTGCGGCTAGGCCGGCAGTCAAGTCTGATTTACCCGGACAGGACTGGGGAGTAGACCTGAGCCGGTGCAGATTCCTGTTTGCAGATGACCGTGAGAGTTTGTGTGCGGGCATTCTCTAGCTTCAGCGTCAGACCAGGTGCCTCGCCTTCTTGGTGCCTGCTGCTGGCTTTTCTTAGGTGTCCGCTGTCACACCTGTGTACCCTTGTACTGTACACACACAAACACACACACACACACCTATCCGTGACACGGAAATCCCGCTATACATGGCCTGTGGGCGTGTCCAGAGGCGGGCCTGTGGGCGGTGCCAAGAGCAGGGTCCGCGGCCAGGCCCGCCCGTCCCCCGACGGCTCACCTGCAGGAGCCCGCCCAGGCCCCGCCCCCCAGCGATTTAATAGTCACACTGTGACGTGAGCAGCCATTCGTATTTTAAGTCAAAATTTAAACATACAGTTGACTTGAATATACGAGCAATCCCACCTAGCGGGTGGGGCGGGGGACGGGCAGGCTCCGGGGAGGGTTCGACTGAGTTGGGGAGGGTAGATAGGGAGGCGTCGGGAAAACATCTCTGCATGAGTGCGTGTGTATATACATCTATTTATTTCATGTGTATTTTTATATTTGTTTCGTCGTTTTCTTCTTCCCTTCAGAATCAAGGGCTCACTGGGCCCATTCCGAACCAGGTCAGATCAGGAGGCGGCAGGCACTTCTGGGAAGTCCGTGGTGTCCATTTCATAAGAGCCATTTGGGCTGGAATAGGTCGTCCCCTTCAAGACCTCTGTGAGCTGCTGCAGCCGCTTGGCGAAAGAGCGCGCCTGAGGCGGTTTAG
>RJWH01010482.1:0-16576 GCA_004363575.1 Solenodon paradoxus
TATGTCTGGAGGCTCAGAGCACATCGCTGGAGAGTCTGACTTACGTGTCTGAAGTGGGACACTATCATCCATGTTTTTTAATTGACTTCCTTGAAGGCATATTGCATTTTAACATGAATGCACTTCGGGATGTGCATGATGGTAGATGCACATCGGTGTGTAATGCAGTCAGTTCACCACTATTTCCTTGTCCTTCACTATGGAACGAGTGCCCTTCATCCCAGTTGCCCGCCATCTTCCCCACTCTTCCTGTACCCACTGGTTTGTTTCCCTCTCCCCTACCACGAAAAGTGTGTTGTTGGTTTAGTTCAGGCTTTGGAAGTCTGTCACTGAATTCAGTTTGCTTGCTCTCTCTCTCCGCCACATCTCAGTGGTATCATCCGATGTTCATCTTTCTTCTTCTGGCTGATCTTGCCAAACCCAGTGCCCCTGTTGACAGTCCTGTCAAGTGATGCTTCCGCGGCAAGGCTCAAGGACCTCCGGCCTAGAGGTGGAAACCAGAGAGCCTGCTCCGAGGGGGTCCAGTTCCCTTTCCAACTTTGTCATTTAAAAGGTGTCCCTTCCCAGGTCACACCTGTCTGAGGCACAATCTCACCACAAAACGGGACGAAGACCTGCCTGCCAGAGGTCGTTGTGAGGATTCCTCAAGATAACACAAGTCAAGGCTGGAGCATGTGGGTCGAGAGAACCTGTCCCTGGCATTCTGTGGCATTCCCAAAGCACAAATCCATCTGTTTTATGGGGATGGGGCCACAGACCTTTTAAGCAGGAGATGGCGAAACACCAGGCTTTCTCCTTTCACGCTTTGTTTTACAACAGATTAATACGATTCTGTACCACAGCCTCTGTTCCTTCTCCAGAGGCTCTGAGGAAAGTTTCTCAATCTCTCTGGGGGAGGAAGACTAATGAACCCCAAAGACAGCCAGGTCCTACTCCCTGGGACCTGCGATGTTAACTTATTGCCAAAGGAGACTTTGCAAAGGTGATTAAGGACCTTGAAATACGGGGCTTGTCCTGGATCACCTCAGTGCAGTCACAGGAGGCCTTAGATGACACAGGCAAAAGACAGAGGGAGAGTGTGCCACAGAGAAGACAGCATGACTGGCTCTGAGTGCTGGCTTGGAGGATGAGGAAGGGGACAGGAGTAAGACCTGCAGAAAATGCAAGTGATGCTTTCTAGAAGCTGCAAAGGACCCTAAGCGAATTCTCCCTGCGGTTGAATGTGGGAATGAGGATGGCTCTGTTGCATTTTAAATACATTCCAGCAAGGCTGAGTTTGGATTTCTGACCTCCAGGACTATGAGTAGAAATGGGTGTTCTTTTAAGCCATGGTCATTTCTGTGACAGCAGCCATGGGAAGTGAATACGTACTCCTTACACAGATCAGTAACATGTCTGCTGTGTGTCACATGTTATAGTGATGACTTTGCATGTGTCTGACTTAAGTCGTCACATGGACTCCACAGATAGGCCCTTGGATTCTCCCCAAATAAAAGACAGTGGCACAGGGAGTTGATGGCATTTGCTAAAGTCACACAATTAATACTTGGTGACGTCTGTGTGGGATGGTGCACAGGGGTCCTTGAGCAGGCAGAGGGTTGAAGAATGATTGTGGATTTGCAAGAAAGGGGCAGGGGGTCATGAGGAAGGAGGAAGATTCTCCAATGAGGAATGGACTCCACGTAGCCCCACTGGAGGCAAACTGAGACTGTGCTTAGGAAAAAGATGGCTGTGAGGTTATGGTAAGGAATGCCCCAGGGCTTGTTTGCAAGTGACTCTGAGACTCAGTCCAGGCTCAGCGGGAAAGAGACTGATTTATTAGTGAGTTCTGTCTTGGGCTTAGGAGGGAGTGCGGACACAGCTGCTATTGATTTGCTCCCTATTTTGTTCTCGCTTTTTCCCCTCCCCACCTTGGGTCTGGAACTTGGGTCCTTGGCCTTTGCACGGTCTGCCCCTGAGCCACCGGGGAGCCCCATGGTTCATCATCTTTAACCTAGGGTTGCACATGGGAAAAACCCTCTCCAGATTTTTCTAAAGCGAAAGGATCAAAGCATCCACCCAGCCAGACACACTGATTTGGCTCCCCCGGTAACTGCAAGTGAAGACGTTTCTGCTTTATTCATAGATGTCTGTGCAAATGAAACAAAAGAAATTGCATGAAGGCACATACAGGTATTTTAGCCCTTTCGACGAGGGTGGAATAGACAAAAATTGAGCTATCCTCTTGGGTTACAATGAGTCCGTTTTCTGATTGTGTTTGGGTCTTGATTTCCCTGGAAACAGACCCAGCTCTGGGGTGAGTGATGTCCTCAACTCAACCAATCAACTTTCTCTCTCCTCCAACCCCAGGAGTTGGTCAGAGGGACCAGCACATGACAAGAGCTGGCCATCCATGGTCCTTTGGGCTTTTCCAGACTGAAGCTGGGAGAGAAAAGATGGATCATTGAGCTCTGAAGGGATTGTTCCAGAGCTGTGACATTGAGTCTCCCAGGTATGTGACCTTCAGGCCTCCCGGTAGGCTGGAAGGAGACCACTGTGCAGGGACACTCAGACAGCAGAGGAGATTGGGAGGCAGAAAGTATCATGTCGGTGTTCTCATCTCTGGTCCTACTTATTACTGTCTGCTCTTTGATACAGGGCATGTGTATCTCTGATCGAATGTCCCCTCCTTGTTTGATTTTTCCAGTTTTAATGAGTCATAATTGACACATAGTCACCTGTACTTTTTAAAAAGCTTACTATTTGGTGAATGAGTATGATCATCAAGTCATCCCCACAATTAAGATCGCGAACAAATCTCTTAGAACATTTCTATTGCATCTGAAAATTTCTTTAAGTCATTTGTGATCTGGAATTTTGTATAAATGGAATTTGTCAATATGTTTTCTTTGTGTGCATGTGTTTTCACTCAGTGTAATTATTGAGATTCTCTCATGTTGCTTCATTTACCAATAGTTCATTTTATTTTCTTGCTGAGTAAATATTCCATTGTTTGTCAATTTATCTATGGATAGATATTCTTTCTTTTTTTTTATTTTTGTTTTTAAGGTAAAGTGCAGGCAGGACTGAAGACAAGCAGAGGCAGGCAGAAAGTGAGAGGAGGAAAAACCATTTTATTTAATTGTTCATCTTGGTTGTTTACCCGAGTCCTGGGATGTGAATCCAGGGCCTTGGGATGTATGTGGACCATGCTCAGCTGGAGGTGGAGTCCTAAACACTACTCCACCAGGGCATATATGTATATATACATATACATGTGTTTGTGTGTGTATACATATGCATTTATTAGTTTTGACTTCTGAATGATCATGCTATGAATATTTGGGTGCATTCTTTGTATGAATATGTGCTTTTGTTTCTCTTGGGTAAATACTCTGGAGTGGAAATAGAAGTGGGCATCTCCTGTTTTAAGAAGCTGTCAAGCTGCTCTCCTACTTTCAGTGGGGGTCCCCTTGGTGGGGGTTCCAGCTGTTTCACAGTCTCACCAATATTTGGTATGATCAGTTTCTCCCCTCCCTGCCTTTGACCTAAGTTAGTTCTAGTGGAGTTTCTAGCACTTGCAACTGAAGGATGGTGGCTGGTGTCGGGGAGGCACTGTGTTTCAGACAACTTGATCTAGAGGACTCGTGATTTTGGAGAAGTATTTACTAGAATCTGTGAAAAAATGGAAGCGTGCACAACATTACTTCATGGCATCGGTTCCAGACTCTACATCGTTAAATGTTATTGATCGCTCAGTCTGGGAGGGATTCCAGCCAATAAGCAGTATAATTTATTGTCCTCATTACATGACTATTATTTCATTCAGCAAATGGAGCTCACAGATGAAAGAGGATCAATTGCTGATGTGGTTGATTTAAGCAATAGTTTAAAAAGAAATCTCAGAATGAGTTAATAAGAATTGAATATGCTGGTGAGCCCTGATGACCTAGTAGAGAAGACAACCTGGTGTAGTCCACATACATCCCAAGGACCCAGGTTCAAGACCCAAGGCCAAGAGGAACAACCAACATGAACAACTAAATAAAACCAAATGCTCTTGCTCTTCTCTCTTCCTGCCTGCCTGCTCACCTTCATTCCTGCCGCACCTTTTCTTGAAAACAAACCAAAAAGAAGCAAATTTGTTAATAAATTTTCCAGTGTGTTGGTGATGGAGAAAAGTATTCAATGGTAGCACGTTTAGATCAAGTGAAATCAAGTGATGTAGAAAGATAAAAGTGGCAGCTTGCCAGTGCCTGCCTGGGGCCCTGACAAGCCTAGGGCCACCCCTATCAGGAGAGCGATGAAGGCCTGATGGCAGAATGGCTAACTTGGTGACTCTTGACAGACAACTTTCTTGCATCCTGATGTGAACACATTCCATTGCGTAACTTCGGTTAAGTTATTAGACTTGCTCTGTGCCTCAGTCTCCTCACCTCTAAAGTGGATCGACAGTGTCTACTGATAGGGTTGTTGTGAAGTTCCAATGAGCTAATACATGCAAATTACTTACAACACAGGCATAACCCCCTCCACAGGTTGTTTGTTTGTTTGTTTTATTAATATTGCTATTCTGTGGATGGACACACACTGGGGAGTCACATTCCCCGTGAAGCAAACTGGTGTTTCATATTTTGACATCTAGATGCTGTAGAACATCTCCAGAGAATTCCCAGCAAGAATAACAAAGCAGCAGCTGGTGAAGCCAGCATGCCACCCAGAATGCTGAGACCCTAGCACAGATGCCCACTCGATTCTTTAAAGCTGCTTTCCTAAGAGGGGAGTGGCCTGGCGGAAGAGACTGGTGTCGCCCTCAGGGAGGAGAGAGAGCATTGCTTTCTGCCCACCCCCTTCTGGCCCCAGGCGCAGGTGCACAGCTCTGCTCTTAGGTGTGAGAGGGAGGACTCCCCTGCTCCTCCCTGAGGCCCCAGCCCTGTGCCCTTCATGCCCCGATCAGTGCGAACCTCCCTGCCGCTCTGAAGGGACTTCACCAGGTAGAAGGGTTGGGGACATTCCAGGGGCTCCTGGCAAAGGGAATCTTGGGTGCTTTCCCTTTCTGTCTTGAAAGCACTGAGCAGCGGAGCAGGTGGCCCCAGGGTGGGTGAGGAGGATGCTTGCTGGAGATGTAGGAGATGAATGGGAGACCCAGGGTTCTCGCTGAGACACTGGCCCGTGTTCAGTGACTGATGACTCTTACTAACCAGGCACGTTGGGATTCAGGGGAAACATGGAGACCCAGGGAGCAGACAAGACAGCAAACCCATCTTCATAAATGTCAGGTAGGAGGTAGGGGGTCTTTGAGAGAAAGGAAAAGCATAAACCAATCGTTGCTGGAGAACAAGGATCCCCAACAAAACAAGAAGAAAATGGTGCCTTGCTAAAAAGACTTAAACGATGCATATTAGGAACAAACCAGCCGTAAAGGGGGCCTGAGCGAGAGGCCGACAATATGGCCCAGGGCTCGCCCGAGAGGAGGGAGACAGAATGGCCAGGGCAGTGAAGCCAGCTAAACGGAAGCATGAGAAACACTTCACTGCAAGCAGGAGAGTCAGCACTGAGCACCTCCGAGCCAAGAGAATTATTGCAGACTTGGAGCGCGGCTGGTGGGGCGAATGGAATGGACAGCGGGGAGGGCGCGGCGGCGCGAGAAGCCTGAAGGAGCCGGAGGCAGAGAGGAGACTGTCTGGGCCGCGGTCAGGTGGCTGCCACAGGCGGGCGGAGATGGCCACTGAGGGCCCGAGGCGGACGGACAAATCCCCAGCAGAGTCACAGAGCATCAGAGGGATTTGCTCTGTGGTCCGTGACCGTCTCTGCTCCGGGACGCACGAAGGGATCACGTCGGGACCCAGGACGCCAGCTCCTTTCTGCGTGGGATTCGCTCTGACGTGGAGCACTCGAGACAGAAGCTGCACACGCTCAGAAGGGACGCCGCTCCCCAGCTTGCAGCCCTGAAAGTGGGGGGCTCTCTTTCCAGCACTGAAGTCTACGATGTTCTTCCTCCAAGGGCTGCACCTGTGGTTTCACTTATCTGCCTCCCTATTAACCCACTTACCTACCTACCTACTCCCCTACCTACCTGTCTACTTACCTACTTACTCACCTACCTACCTATCTACTTACCTACCTACTCACCTACCTACCTATCTACTTACCTACCTACTCACCTACCTACCTATCTACTTACCTACCTACTCACCTACCTACCTATCTACTTACCTACCTACTCACCTACCTACCTATCTACTTACCTACCTACTCACCTACCTACCTATCTACTTACCTACCTACTCACCTACCTACCTACTCACCTACCTACTCACCTACCTACTACCAATCTACTTGCCTACCTACAAACCAACCTGCCTACCTGTGTATCTATCAATCATTTATTTATAACATAAAGGATAATGTTTCAAGAAGTTACATTAAGGTGTGTCCTGGTGACTCAGGAGATAAACCAGTGACTTAGAACCACAGGAGTCCAAGGACCCAGGTCCACAACTCAGCACTATGGGGAACCACCACAAATTAAATAATAAAAAAAAAGTGCTTCCTTCGCCTTCCTTCCAGTCTTTAAAGTTACAATTCATATTTGAACACAATGGACTATTGTAACAGGTGGAAAAGATTTTTTATCATTCCACTTTAATTAATTAATTTTTCTTATTATTTCTTTTGTTTACATTGCTTATGTGCCTTTTAGAATATCGAATTCACCCCTGTGGTTTTAAACCATAGTTTCTGAGGGACACTGTGGTGGCCTAGCGTTCTAGTGCACCTGGGAGCAGTCCCACATACATCCCGAGGCCCCAGGTTCAAGTCCCGGGACTGGGGGGAACAACCCAGGTGAACAACTCAATCAAAAGAAATAAACTGCTTCTTCTCCTCTCTCTTGCTGCCTGTACTTTTCCTTTAAAATAAAAAGTCATTATTTTTGCTCTTGTCCCAAGCCCTCACTGGATGGAACTTGGTGAATGGGGATATAAATTTTGCTTCAGTAGACTGGGTTCAAAAATTTTTTTTTTTTCACATTTTTGCAAATGCCTTGAATGGTTTTTAAAATGAAAAATAATTATTTTCCAAACAAAAAATAGGTGCGAGGAATGGCATTGTGGTTCAGTTTTGCAAATCGACGTCATAACCTCCTTTAGCAGAACGTCACTGCATCCTCACGTCTGCTCCTGCGTTCCGTCTGCGGTTTCGCGGGTGTGAGCGCAAGTCCCTGCAGGACGTCCCACGCCACGCAGATTCCTAGCTGGAGAGGCGGGAGTGCTGAAATAACCTTTGCAGCTAGCGACAGACATTTCTTCTTTGATGTCGTACAAAACCCTGACAAGTGATGGTTTCTGAAGAGTCAGACACTGCGTTGAGTCGTATTCCATCACTTACCATCCTCAGCTTTCTGACGCGGGACAGAGATGACCCCAGCTGGCTGTGGCACTACCTGGGCGAGAGAGAATAATGTTCGCCGCTTCCCCCTGCCAGATACTCAGCATTCATTTTCTGGGAAAATAGGGAAACCATGGAAGAAGTCTATAAGATGTAAAATGATTAGATCTATAAATGATTGATGTTGGACTATCATATTTATTTTAAGGGAAAATCATATTTGGAGAGTGAGAATTTTGTTTTAGATTTACAGAATGGAGGGGATTGGATGTCTAACAAATTAGGAAGAGAATGTCACTCACATCTTTTAACAGAATCAATGGCACAAATTCCTGCTTCTCCTGAATGGATTTTGGTTTATGTCCATTACAACGAGCTACCCCTTGAAGGTTATTAAGAGGCTGCATGTCACTTAGGTTTGGGAGGAATGTAAAGGTGTAATCTCTTGATTTCACTGCAATCTACACTTTATTTTTTTAAAGGAAAGGTGCAGACAGGGATGAAGGCGAGTAGGCAGGCAGGAAGAGAGAAAAGGAAGCACCCTGTTTCTATTTAGTTCTTCATACTGGTTGCTCCCTCCAGCTCCAGGTCTCGAACCCGGGACCCTGGGATGTATGTGGGACTGCTCCCAGGTGTATTAGATCTCTAGGCCACCAGGGCGCACTCTACATTTAATTTTCTTATTTAATATTTTGATTATTTCATTGAAAGACTATTACCTTACAACATTAACCAGGTTTAAGGCATGCACGGTAGTAAATCTGCAACTCTATGTAATATAGTGAGTTTGCCACACTCATTCATTTTTTCTTTTACTATACAATTCATCCCCTTTAACCCATTGCCCCCCCGCAAGCCATCTCTTCCTGCACCCACCGATTTGCTTTTTTTGTAACCTGCATTTTAACACAGTTCTTAAATCCTTTGCCCTGTGGGCTTCTGTGGAGCTTTTTTGCTTTTGTTCCTCAACAGTGGTGTCTAATTCATTTCAGAAACCATCGCAAGTCCCTGCGGAGGGTCTTCTCTGGGTCACCCGAGTTACCAGCTCTGAGGCAAGACAGTGCTGGGTGCTGGGATGCAACAAGGCAGAGTCCCCCTCCACGGGGCCTCTGGGCTCTGACGTGAGAAGTGCTGACATAGTGATGAAAGCTGCAACCTCAGAATCATGCTCGAGGCTGCTGCAGTGTTACACTTCACCCAGGGTCCGGTTGCCTCATGGAGAAGCCTTTTCCTTGCAACCCAGCATTTTCTGGTAGAAGGATATTTGAGGCTCAGGGAACATCCTCAGAAAAGGCGTGGAGTGGGGAGACAGTCTGACAGTCTTGGGAACTCAGGCATGGTTTTGATTCTAAATGTGCTTTTCACAAGAGGTTCCTAGGTGGAGAGGAAGGAGGGGCTTCCTTAAATGACTTTTAGAGATGTTAGGTTAACCAAGATGGTTTCTTTGAAATGTTTTATATTTGAAAACATCTATGAAGGAGAATTGCATCATCTCACTGTATAGATGTAAAGTGTGCATCCCTATAAACCACCATCTGCTTGTAATACAAACTGGTTTCTTTATTGGAGGAATTCTAAGAGTCTTCTCTCTGCTTAGTCATACAAAGAACCCTTAAAAGGAACATAGAAGACACAGTATTTTTCAACTTATTTGAGCATAGAAACTTTTTGTAGAGAATCTTGCAAATCTAATAGTCTGCTCCTCCCCTCTAAAAAAATAAGTAGATTACAGGAAAGAACATCTTGTGAAACACTGATCTCGTGAAAAATGCATTTGAAATGACTGTGGGTGGATTATTTACTTGAAAAGCCACATTATAATAACAACAGAGATATAATACCAAAAAAATGTATTCCCACCTTAGGGTAATATTAAGCATATCAGATTGCTCCTATTCAATGAATGCAGGAGAGCCATGGGTATAGAGAAAGTGTCTTAGCCATCTAAGGAGAGTGTGGGGCTCCCACACCCCAGGCTAGAGAATTCCTGAGATGTAAAACCAGTTCACATCTGGCAGTGTAATGGAGAGGCATGAAGATCCTAGAAAAGTATGCCAGACAAGTGTCTTAGGAGAGAAGATGTATTTAGTCACTGAGGCTGGGTAACAAATCTCCCTGAACATGGCACCTTAAAACAGCAAAGGGGAGGCAGAGCCGATAGGCACAGATTGAGTGAAATGCAGTGGTTCCTGTGCTTTTACCTTATGATTCCAGTAAATGTTTGAATGCATGAATGAAAGAATAAATGACTGGGGGTTTCTTACACTGGTACAAAAGAAAACTACAAATAAACAGTGTGGAAAGGAGTCTTTAGAACTGGCAAAGCATTTATTGCATCAAAGTTTGTATAGCTTGGGATTCTGGGTGTGACTTTGTAGGGTCCTTGGGCAATGGGCTCTGACCAGGCTGCATCAGGGCACTGGCCGGGGTCATCTCTAAGTGCAGCTGGGGAGGAAGCAGGCTCTTCAGGTGGTCATTGGTGACTGAGTTCCCTGCATGTTCCTGCATAAAGAGCTTCAGTTCTTTGATGGCTGTTGGCCCGAAGCTGCCTTTAGTGTCTTGCTAGGTGGGCTTTCCCAATTGAGAGAGAGAGAGAAATAGATAGATTGGTAACAGAGAGATACAGATAGAGAAGAATACAGAAATCGTCGTTTTATAACTGAATCTGCAAGTGGCATTCCATTACATTCTATTTATTAGAGCAAATTTCGAAGTCTGCTCTACACTCAAGGGAAGGGAATTCTACATGGGCATGAATGCTAGACCAGAAGCTGCCTACCGGGGAGGCACACTGTACAAGCCTGGCTTAGAGGCAGCGGAGCACTGAGGCTAGCTGAGCGTGAGACAATGGGGTATCATTGGGTCATTGCAGATAGCTGGTCAGTCATAGAGGTGACCTACCCTTTCTCTTGACTTTCTGTTAGATCCCAGAATCATGATACAGGTATTGGGAATTATGGGAAATGTCTCAAGAATGGCTGGGATGAGGGGGAAGCATACTTGCAATTTAATAGACACCGTCCCAAAAGGATGTACCAATTTTCATATGCAGCATGCACGACCCTTGTCCATTTTCTTTCTTTTTACTGGAAATATATTATATAGCTAAGTGCTAAATACAATGGAGTAGGAATGATAAGAGTAAAATGTTTGTGCTCTGTCCAAGTCGATGAAAGGTGAGTCGTAGACATTACTGAACAGCAAATGCATAGTTCTGAGATTTGATTTGGTGAAATTCAAGGAAGGAGAGCAACTTGTCAAACAGCAAATGAAATTCAGGTTGGGAAAAGGGGAAGAGAAAGAAACAAAATTGACTAGAGGAAGGACTTTGAGTCCAATGGAGAGAAGAATCTCAACTCTGAAGCTGAAACTCATCCAAGCGTTAGCCTGCTCTGACTGTGGGTCATCCATTTATTTATTCATCTGCCCAGGGGCTTTGGCTCAGTTGCTGTGATTGGAACTGTGTAAGACACTGAGGGTATAAAGAGGGTTTACTAGGAATCAGAACACTATGACCAGTGAGTCAAATTTGGCCCTCAGTGTGATCCTGTAAATACATTTTACAACACAGTCACACTCATTAATTTATGAGTCATCTATGACTGTTCACACTATGATAGTTGATTCGAGTAACTTTGACAGAGACTTTGTGCCTCACAAAGCCTAAACTATTCATTATTTGGTCCTTAATGGAAAATCTTACCCAACCCTAGCCTAGACCATCATGGTTTCTATTCTCAGAGTTTACCAGCTAGCGAGGAAGGTGGACACGAATCCAATAATTTCTTGTGCAATTGCAAAATGTGAGTATCAGTCTGGAAAAGAAGCCATTGCTGTATTAGAACATAGCATGGGTCTCTTTTGGTAGAGGGGTCAGGGGATATTTCTTGAAGACATGGGTTTTTTAGGAACAATCCTGCAAAGAATTGAAGAAGAGATTTCCAAAGGGATGGAAGAAAATGTGTCAGGAATCTTGAGAAAGAACTCACGGTGTGTCCAAGAAATGAGGAGTTGGCCCATGTGGCTGGGATATGGAGAGTCAGATGAGGCTCTTTTGGGAACAGATCCTCAAGGTCCCTCCAAATCCATATTCAGAGATTTTGTTTGGATTTGTTTGAAGTACAATGTGAAGACACTGAAGTTTTCATGATTAGTTTTGTGAGTTACAAATACCACTGTCTCATTTAATTCGCTGATTTGAAGAGAGCTGAGACTAACAAAGCATTGGTGTTCAGGACCTTGCCCTTCTCTGTCTTGGTAAACAGTTCGTGAAGTGTGGATGGGGATCGAAGGGTTTAGTCACTGACTAGAGAGCCATGTGAGGCAAAGAGCCCATGGAAGCTTCCAGAGAAGCTGTGCCATCAGACTTTGGTGGTAATTTTGGCATGTGTGCCCTCTAGTGGAAAAGTTGCTACAACCCAAGGAAAGGTCTGCACCACAGGACTGTCCCAGGAAACAGCACATCACTGGGCATTGGCAGTGAAGAAAGCAGCAGATGCTGCAAAAGCTGCAGAGGCATCCACTGCTTTTTTCACTGTCGGTGTCCTATGATGCTTATTTACTGTGGTCTAGATCAGAAACAACAAGTGCTGGAGAGGGTATGGGGAATAAAGAGCTGTCCTCACTGTTGGTGAGAATGCAAATTAATGCAAGCTCCCTGCAGAACAGTATGGAGGTTCCTCAGAAATATTAAAGATGAAGTACGCCCTGCTGGAGTAGCGGTGAGGTCCATGGCTTCTGGTTGAGCACAGTCCTCCTGCATCGCAAGGATCTCGGTTCTTGTCCTGGGCCCAGAGGGAACAAGAACCATGAAGAGGAACAACTAAGTAAAAGTAAATTCACATATTTTAAAAAATGAGTAAAGATGAATCTACCACTTAATCCAGCAATCCTACTTTTGGACATCTACCCAGAGAATACAAAAACACAGGAAAAAGAGCTGCCCCTCTGTGCTCATAGAAGCACAGCTCACAATAACCAGTCCATAGAAACAACCTAATTATCCAGAACAGATGACTGGAGAAAGAAGCTGTCGTCTACATGCACTCAATAGAAATATGTGGCTGGAATCGTATCCTTTGCAAAAGCCTGGATGGAACTGGAAGGGATCATGCTAAGCAAAATAAACCAGAAATTAAAAAAACCCAGAGGATAGTTTCACTCATGTGAAAGATAAAGAAGCAAAGCAAATGAACAGACAAATCTCAGCAGAATTCACAGGAGGCTGGATGGTGGCTATCAGGTGGGCGGCCGAGGGAAGGAAGGAGGGAGCAGAAAGGTGGTAAAGGGCACGAAGACTGTGGTGGTGGGTGTGGTGTGAGCTGTGCACTAGCATGCAAGTTCAGCACGCTCGTTTTCTCTGGTTTCGTGCTTAGTCTCAAAGCTTCTGGTTTTGAAGCCCTATGACATAGTGCATGTTCACGATACATCTGGTGAGTTGCTATTCCATAAAAAAGTACGTGAAGAAAGACACTAAAAATCAATCAAACAGACAAAAATAAGTTTTGGCGTATTTGTGTGTTATCAGGAGGTCACTATTGTGGGAAATGGAGTAAGTTAAGGAAGGAAAATATTAAGCAAATATGTGACACGACAGTGGTGGAAGAACTGTGGGTTTTGGATTTAGTTAAATGGAAAAATCTGGTGTGAATAATGAAAACCTCATGAACCATGAAGAGGTATGGGGATCCTCAGACCCATTCTAGGAAATCCTTGCTCAAACTCATCAAGTCCTTTGGGTCCCCACCAGCCATTTTGAAACCCAGTGAGATTCTCATAATATTTCCTCCCTGGTAAACTCTGTTCTCTTTAATGCATCTTCAGATCATATCCTAATAACAAAGCCCCTAATTGTTTCCCTGCACATGAAAGTTATATACTTGATAATTTCAAATATAAAGAACTCTGTGAGATTGATCAACCTGGAAAAAAAAAAGTGGTATTTTGATCATTATTTTCGGATATACGTATGATCAAATCTTGTAAGAACTCAGAATTGGAAAATACACTTCCTAAATCTTTGTGAAAAATGAACACTTCAGGAAAATGCACAGTATTTATTTGTGACTTAAAATATCCCCAAACCTCACTAAGGGCTCCATTTGGAGATGTATTGGGGCATATAGATTCTGATTACTGACCCCCTCATATTATTTCCTAGTTCTAATAAAAGAACTCTCGTGGGGGAACTAGATGGAAAAAGAATTATCCTGTTACCCTATTGTATCTATTACTAAGGCCTATCAAATCTGTAAAACCAGACTGGAGAACAAGGTGTCACTCTGATGTCTTCTGCTACCTCCCCCAGTATTGAGTTACTAAGCCAACCCCTGATAGCACTGGGCAGGAGAACCTTCTGAATATTCTTATCCATTCAGCTCAAATGGAGGATGACTGTCTGCTTCAGTATCTTAAGATCTTCACAGGAAGGTGCCAGAGAGAATTCTGGATCTGATATATGGGTTTTGACTTAGGAGAGCAGAAAAGAATATTGACTTTCTTACCTCAGAATTTTATGGTGCTTGAAGGACAGCCTTCCCAAGATTTTCTGAACAGGTGTTCTCAGGACGTGTCACTTCGGTACAGGGATTATTTCGAATTGAGGTCAGTTGAGGCCCTGTAGTCTCACAAGAGACTTTAATATTCCTATAACCATTTAGAGAAGTGAAAATTGAAAGAATTACCCATAATTAGGATTTTTACCAGAAACTAAGTTTCTACTGGAAAAACCTTTCTGGACATTAGGGCAAACAAATAATTACTGAGCATCTGGTATTTGTCATTTGAGTCACCCTGTCCCTATTATGTGAGTCCACGCCTCTCGCCTTGAGGCCCCAGGCCTATACCCTGTTTCTTAGCTCGAGGTATATCCCCGTTTTCCTCATTGACCTCACAGAACCCATATCTCGTAGATTACCCGCACATGTGCAATTAAATTGCTATGTTTTCTCCTATGAATCTTTCTTATGTTAATTTGATTCTTCAACAAGTCTAAGAAGAACCCAGAGGGGTAGGG
Source organism: Solenodon paradoxus (assembly GCA_004363575.1). Taxonomy (NCBI): domain Eukaryota; kingdom Metazoa; phylum Chordata; class Mammalia; order Eulipotyphla; family Solenodontidae; genus Solenodon; species Solenodon paradoxus. The sequence continues at coordinate 14,384 of RJWH01010482.1, forward strand.
GGAGATTTCACTCCCCACCTAACAGTAATAAGAGAGAAGATGGATTCTCTTTTCTGTTTTTGAGGCAAACTGCATCTCCCCACTGGGAGACAAATCCTCAGGAATCTTATCAATCATATTATTTATACTCACACTGCAGAGAGGAGCAAGAAAAAACTGGAGTTAGAGGTTGGAATTGTCTCTTTGGAGGCCTTTCCAAGAGGGCAGCCATCCTGATAAATACTCTTCTTTGGAATTCTGAAGATGGAGGTATAGGAATCTTCTTTTAGAAGCAGGGATTGTAAAGCCAATTGTCTTTAGGGGCCTGGAAGGTGTTAATAAGTAAGGAATAACTCCGGGTAGGAAATGTGGGACCTGAAGATATTCCCTGTCCAAAGTCAACAGGACCCATTCAAGTCCAATTGATGGAAACAGGGATCTGCTGTTGCTGGGCCTTCTAAATTTTCACGAGAAACCAGAAACTAGTGTTTTTAATATAAAACAATTTCCCAATTTAGAAATTTGGGCAAATAATCCAACTTTTTGTGAAAGTCCTACAGGCTAAACAGAGCACATTTATAGGACAGTCTTGGCCTGGGAATCACCAGTCTGTGATGTCTGGTTCGAAGCATCATCAGCTGAGACAATGAGGCATTGTTTTTGATGAAATGAGCCATATTGCCGAGGATTAAATTAAGAAAACAGAATATCCTGAATGTATTGTGTGCTGGCATTCGTATTTCCTGGACTTTCTTCCATTTTCCTGCCCGGCTTCTGTCTCAGGACAGACCATCTTGGCCTTTTTCTCTCGCTCCACTTCATTTCTAAGTCAGGTGGCCTTGGCACCTCTGCGTCCACACACTGACTCTAAGTGAAGTCTGCTGTCAGTCTGATTAGTGAACGAAGGGCCCAGGAGCTGCAGAGGAGACAGACGGTCCCGTTTTCAGACTGGAAAGACCACCCTTCCTCCTGTGTCAGTGCAGATGTCAATCCGCGTTCTGCAGGGGCTGGAGCCAAGTGCACAGGACAGCTGTGGACAGAGCCTGCCTTGCACTTGTCGGTGCTTCTGTGGCTGGCAATGGCCCTGTGATGTTAAGTGAAATGTGAGGTCTCCTCCTTAAGTCCACTTGACAGTTTGCATCTGACTCGGAGCCCTTTTTGACAGAGACTTCAGACACTCATTCATCTTTCAACAAACATGTATTGAGTTCCTGCTAATAGCTGTGGACAGTGAAGGCGCTGCTGTTAACAAGATTCGAAAACGGTCTCTGTCTTGGGGAGCCTTAGTTTCTGGCCAGTGGAGATAACCAACAAACGCATAAATACAAGATGATTCTCCTGGTGATGACATGTGAAGAAACGAAAGCAAGGTGATGTTGATGCAGGGACAGCACAGCTTAAAATCTAGAGGGCAGTGCACAGATGTGTGAGTAGAAACTAGCTGGCAAAACCTGAGACTTTTAAGTATTTGGGGAAAAGCAAGGACCCCACCTTAGCAACCTAAGCCTAGGACACATCCTAGATCCTCATGTCTGTTTTTACTCCAGGTAACCTGCACACCCCACCCCGCCCTCAGGTATATTCAAGAATCCCTCTGCCTGAGGGAGAGGCCAGCAGCACAGGTCGTACACACGTGTGTGTTCCTGGGGTGGAGATTTCCCGGCCCACAGGGAGCTTCCACTCGCTGCTTCTGCTTCTAACAAACTTGTTGTGTGATCCTGACCACACGGCTCTCTCCGTGAATTCTTTCTGGACAGACCCCGCGTCTCATCAGTGTGTCTCGCTCACCCTCACCTGCATCAGTGTGATGGGGCCCTGGTATTGTGTTAAGTGCTGGCAAAGCAACTGTGAACAACACAGAGGTGCTGAGGTTGAGAAATCCTGGTGCAGTAAGTCAGAGCGAAGTTACTGGTTGAGACATCATTGTTTGTTCCTGGAAGATCTCCTTAGAGGAAAGGAAAAACTGGCCAAAGATTTAGCTGTCCTGGTTCTTGGGGGCAACTGTGCTCTGACACAGAAGTTGATTGAAATGATTTCTTGGTTGGTATTTCACATATAGGCGTCTCCAGGTTGTTAGAGATGGGATTTATAGGATAATTTCTGTGGTGTGGATATGCAGCTTTTTAATGTATTTTTAAATTTTGGGGCGGGGAGGGGGGAGAGAGAGAGAGACAGAGAGACAGAGGGAGAGACAGAGAGAGAGAGAGAGAGGAG
>RJWH01010483.1:0-16557 GCA_004363575.1 Solenodon paradoxus
AACCAACACGGCCCACGTGTCCCCAGCATGGCCCCCAGTGTGCTCGTTCCTCCATGCAGCAGGCATGTATTGAGCAGCTGCTGCATGCCAGACCAGCAGAGCTCGGCGGTCAGGTCTGAGCCTGATGCCCAGATTGTGGTTTATCAGTCGCATTTTCTACTGTGGTTCAAAAAGTTTAGATGACTTGTCCAAAGTTATCTAGTTCATCGTTGTCAAAGCAAGGACTTGAGTCTAGGTCTGTCTATGTCAGTTAGGATAGATTTTAACTACAAATAAGAGATACTCTAGTTAACACAGAATTGTTTTTTTCATCTTAAAAAACATTCAGATGTGGGTGACTGTTGCCTCTGCTCCAGATGCCACATGGGGCCCAGATTCTTTCTGCCCCGCCTTCTTTAATGCATGTGGCTTCTTGTTCTTGGATTTGTAGCCTCATGGTCATAAAATGGTTGCTGCAGCTCCAGACATCATGTCTGGAGAGCAACCAGAAGGAAGGATTTGGGAAACGAGGGAAAGAATTCTATGAACTCAATCTGCCTCTTGTATTCAGGAAGAGAAACATTTCCTAGAATCCCCATTAAGAGAAATTTGATTATGTTTCATTTGGTGGAACATAACACCCCCAGGCCAATACTTGACCAAGACATGAGATTACCAGATGGTAATTGCCAGATGGTTTAGACCAATGAGAATGATTTCTGTCCCTCAGAACCTATTCTCCATGAGAGCAGAGATCCCTGTCCCTGCCCACCACAGCCTGATCACATCGCTTCTCTTGGCAGGGCATGTCTATGATGAAGAATGGGAGTGGCAGCACACATCTGCCCTTGACAGACACTCTTTGCTTCTCTGTCAGCGTGCACTGAAGCCCTGGACTACGCCAGGTCCTGAGCTGCAGAGCTGAGTGAGATGAGCCTCTGTCCTCGGCTGCTCACAGTCTGACGGGGGAGGCAGATGGAGAACTGGTGTTCCCTGCATGTGATCACTTGTTGGATGAATGTAGACATATAGGATGGCTGTAGGAGTCCAGGGGGCTACACTCCATGTGTGATAGTCTAGACACCTTCCTGGAGGGGACATCCTGTGGAGTGAACGTGTCTCCCCAATGCGCTCCTCTCTCAGTGACTTAGTCTGTCCCCTGACAGGTCCACCGTGAAGCCTAGACCCTGGGCAAGGCCTGCCCATCCTCTGTGGGACAAACACAGATCAAAGTCGACTCTCTAGGCTGTTGGGAGCTTTTCTCCAGCTCTGACACCAGTGCCCGCCTCCCACATTGTCCCCAGCAGCCACCCCCTGCCCCCAAATCCTCCATCACAGATCAGACAAGCTTCAAAAGGCCAAGGACAGGTCACTCCAGGAGAATAACTACAGCTGACATTACAGGGCTGGGGAGCATGGGGCACCTTGATGGCATTATCTTGTCTCAGGCGCCCACAGCTCTGAGGTAGGGGCTGTCCCCATCCCTTGTGAGCAGACCAGGAAATGGAGGTGTGATGAGGTTAAGCCACCGCCCAGGTTACGCTGCTCCTAAGGGGTGAACCAACCACTCCCTCCCACAGCGGCTGAAAAGGCCTTCCACAAAGTCCTTCCCTTAGTTCTCAGAAGGACCGACTAAGCCCCAGAGAGGCAAGCTGCTTGTTCAAAGCCAGGCAGCTGGTGACTTGATTCTCACTCGGGTTCCTCCCATTTGCAGGGCACCTTCTCCTCGGGCACTGGCAGGTAGGTGACCCAGAGGCCAGAGGAGGCGGGACACCGGGAGGCCCAGGAAGCTCTGGAGAGGCCTTCAGGATGGGCAGCGCCCACAGCAGCGGGCAGACGGTCCTGTCTCCCCGCCGCTGCAGGGAAGCGCCTCTGACATGGAAGTGGGCTGGAAGGCTCGCATCAGCGGTGGCGGGGTGCTAGCACGTTGTTAATGAGGTGCTCTGAGCGCACGGCAGCCTGGGCACTTATTTAGATTTATAGCGACCATTTAGGATTTATAGGAGCCGTTATTGTGCATTAGGTACAGAAAATGCCCACTGCTTCTCACAGGCAACATTTACTGAAGTGTGACAAAGAAAACGGAACTTTCCCTGCCCCATGTGGAGGTGGAGCTGGCAGGGATGTCGGAGGTGCGGGCTTCCTCGGGGAACCCTGTGCCTGTGCTGTCTCATGAACTGAGGGGTGGCACTTGCCGCAGCGAAGACGCCACGGGGCTGTGTCTGGAGGGCTTGAGGGCTGACGGTGCAGGTGAGGGGCCGGGAGGCCTGGAGCCCTGGGTCTTGTCCCCCCTCCATCTGGTCCGTGACCTCAGGGCTCTGACCTCACCACTGTGCAGCCCCTTCTCTGGAGGTCGGAGCCAGGAGGGGCAGGGGCTGGTGGTCTGGGCGCCCTTCTGCCACTGACGTTTGGTGTGTCCGGTTCCTTGTGTAGGTGGGGGCGGTTCCCACCAACTGGTGAATTCCATCTGTCTTGCTCTTGCTCCATCTCAGACACACACACGCATGCACGCATGCACACATGCATGCACACACGTGCACACACGTGCATGCACTAATATAAACACGTGCACACACACACACACACACACCTGTAGTTCTGAAGGGGCCACTGCCTCTGGAGACCCTGTGGGTCCCTCTCTCTTGGGGCCAGGGAAGGTTCAGAGCAGTTGGATAGCAGAGAAAGGTCAGCACTGGCTGACCCAGAGGATCCCACAGTCTAGGGGGACACAAGACGCTGGTCCAAGAGGTGCAGTGGATGCTGGGAACTAGGAGAGGGAGGCCTTGGGGTCCTCCACTGAAGCTCTCTTGATTCTCAGACAAGGACCCTGCACAAGGTCACATGGCCTCCTGGGGACAGGTGGGGAGACCCGGGCGATGCCCCCCACTGTCAGGAGCCTGACAGTCCGAACCCTTTGAGGGTGTCGGCATGGTTCCTGCCAGCATTTCTCTCTCCCAACCTGTGGACCTGGCACCTTGCAGCCTGGCTCCTGGCAGCAACCTGTGGCTTCATCCTGTTGAACTTGAATGAACCTGAGAATCCTGAAAGAGGTTGGAGTGGGACAAGGACGATGGCTTTTTCCAGGATCTTGCATGGCCACTTTGCCTGAGCAGTTGGCAGACCAGATGTGCCAGGAATTGACAACCTCTGGGGCAGTTCTCCAACAACGCCAGTGACTCGAGGTGGGTGTACATGCCCTCGCCACTGGTGGGTGGATTCTGAGGCTGCCTGCCAGGCCCCAAAGGACCGACCCCATTGTCCACTCTGACAGTGGATTTTTGGTTTTGAAGGAAAGGCGCAGGCAGGGATGAAAACAAGCAGGTAGGCAGGTGGGAGGAGAGAGGAGGAAGAAGCACTTAATTTTATTAGTTGTTCATCTCAGTTATTCCCCGCACTGCAGCCCTGGGAGGCAAACCCAGATCCTTGGGATGTATGTGGATTGCACTGGAAAGAGGTTGTCAGTTTAACCACCAAGCCACCAGAGCGCACCTGTGGAAGTGGTTTTACCATCATCTCACTTTCTTGCACCCCTGCTAGAGCCTGTCCCTCCTAAATGAATGCTTTTCCCATATCCTTCTCTTAAAGTCTGCTCTGGAGGAGCCCGACGGAAGACTGTGACCACATAGGTGTGTGCTGAACAGGGCTACAGAGAATAAGGCCGGATAAGCCCAGACAGTGGACGGGGGGGAGGGGATGTGCTTACGACAGAGTTCAGGGCAGGGGTCTCAGGGGCTGCAGTTGAGCGGGAGGCAGGGTAAGGTGAGGAGCTCAGACACGCCGAGATGGTGGGTCAGTGTGAGGAGTTTTCTCTGCTGCAGGGAGAGCCAGGGACGGGTGTGGTGATCAGTAAGGAGCTCAGGGGCTCACTAGAGACTGAATCCCAAGCCTGAGTGCACAGCAGCCTAGATCTCCTGCAGATTCTCTGGCCGCGGGCCCTGCTCAGAATGAGTAAGAAGGTTGGGAGCAGCCCACACTAACGGCGCGGGATGTGACTTCCCGAAGACGTCCATGCAATGTGCTGCCTCTTTCTGATGGAAGGCAGAGCGAGCAGGATGTGTTGGCACCACAGAGGCATCATCCAAACATGCTCCTCAATATGGGACCCCAGAAACTTCCCCTTGGGGTCAGACCCCTGAACGTGATGGGGTTTGAGCCCGCCACCCAGTAGACATTGTCTTATTGAAGTTTCCAGGGCACATCGGCGCTTCTGGAAGGTCCCACTGGCATGATGTCACCAGTCCGGTGAGTCAGCATGCCGCCGTGTGAAATGCTGAGTCACGGAGTCCGTCTCACCTCACTGACGTCCCAGCAGGAGAATGGACACAGGCTGGGGAAAGACAGGGAGTATCAGGCAGAAGCATGATCCTGCTGTCCCTGCTGAGTTCAAGTGAACTCCTTGCAGTTTCCAGAATGGCTGCTGCCCAGGTGCCCTCACCTATGCTGTGTGTCCCTCCACGAGAGGCACCATGTCTGGAAGAGCAGGTGGACTTGGAGCCACCTCCTGAGTAAGGTGATAATAATGCAGGTCTTTCTCCAGCTCTCCCTGCCCCCCGCACCAGACACACAGGCAAGCGTGGAGTGTGACAGGAGTCACAGCCTCTACATCCATCAGCCTTGCCGGATCCTTAACGGAGGGAAGGTTGTTTTCCTCCAACAGGGAGCAGAGGCAACAGTGCATCAATGATGTCAGAGATAGTGAAGGGGACTTGGGGAGACTTGGGGGTTTGAGAGTCTCAAACGTGTCTGGGTTCTCATTCCCTGTTTGTCAGTTGATGCCTTCTTGATGTCACACAGGGGAGCTGGCCAGGCTGTGAGTTCTTTGAGCTGCACTTCTGCCATCCCCAGGACTGGATTGCCAGGTGCTGGGGATGTCTTTGGGACCCGATTTTCAGCAGTGTCTTCCCTCTGGCCACACGGGTGACAGGAAGGGGAGTGGGAGTGAGCCGTTTCTGTAGGATCTTCCTAAATCTCTGACTAGACTCTGACCTGAGAGCCTAAATGGTCATTTCCTTTCTCCAGTCTCCCTAGCAATTCAGCAGAAGATGCCATAGCCCACTCTCCAGCACCCACACAGGTGTTCAAGAACCGCGACCCCTGGCTCTAAAGCCGTGCCTCCCAGTGACACGTCATCTCAGATGCCCCCGGACTGTGGAAGAAAGCAGACATGACAGTAGGAACCACACAGGGAGGTGGGTTCACAGAGGTGCCGGTCATCGGGGGGTCGACAGGCCCGAAGCAGCAGAAGGGGATGGAAGCGAACTCTGGGCTGAGCTTGTCAGGACGCTCTACTTCGGGCAGCGGAGACGCAGGGAGAGCCCATGCCTGCGGCCAGCTCTGAGGGAGACGGGGCCACCACGGCTGCTGCTGAGTCCCCGAGGCGCCGGGGAGTCCCAGCCACAGGTTACCGCTGCAGAATGAAGAGCACAACAGCTGGGCCTTGTGGTCAGCACCCCTGTGGCCAGGGCTGCCTGCAACCAGCATCATGCGGCATCGTGGTGGCCGGTGAGGGGACAGCAGACATGACAGTGAAATGACCCACAAGGTGGGTCAGGACTTGACTTTTGTTCCAGGCAACTCAGCTCAAAGCCAACTCTGTCATGTCCTCGCTGTGTGATGCTCAGAGCGGCAGGCATCCCTTCTAGAATCAGTTTCCCTTAAGGAAAACGGAAATCCTCACCGAGGGGCAAGTTGAGGACAGCAGATAACAGAGCCCACCACAGTGCCTTGCTTTATGCTTAACTCACTCTGACTTTGAACAACAGCCTGTCTGGACCCTGTTTTCTCCGCCACAAACGAGGAGGTTTAGGCTGTATTTCATCGGTGCTGTGCTCCGAAATATCCCCGAAATGAAACAGGCAGGGACTAGGAGGGGCCGGGGGCTCCGACGGTGTCAGTGTTCCCAGCCATGCACCCCACTGGGGATGATGTTCGAACGTCAGACACACTCCAGCCACCTTAGGTCCCCTGCCTCTCCCCTTCCTGTCACCCCTGGCAGCACCCACCTGGCTTGTTCTCTCTGACACACTCACTCTCACGGCTCGCTTGACAAGAAATTGCCATGGATAGTGCGCTCCGTGCGCGGTGGTGGTGGAGGGAGGAGTTCGAATGAAACCCTTCTCAAAGATGAGATGCGTGAGCCCTCCGGGCCTCCCAGAGGCCCGAGTGCCTGAGCTCTGGGAATCACCCTGTTTTGAAGGGAATTATGAGTTTGACGTGTTGCATGCAGGTTTGTGGGGGTGGTGCTGGAGACGGGGCTGACGCGGGGCTGACGCGGGGCCGCGGGGAGCCTCATAGCTCAGCAGGCAGGAGCTTTTTGACTCCCGGTTCCGCCACCTACTAACTTACCGGGTTCACTAGGATTCTTTAAGACTCATTTCTTTCTGTGTGAAGTAGGAGTAATAGTCTCTACTGGAGGACACAAGTTGTTTTGTCCCCTGTTGTCTCTGATGCCCGTATGTCTAGCACCTCTTCTCCTCACCCCCCACCTCCTACACTTCCCAAGCCGTGAGATTCTGACAGGTCGCTAAGCTGATTGATCACAATGCCCCAACCTCTAGAAACAGTGGTTGGTTGTGATACAGGTCACACTAACCCCCACTCTCCCAGGAGTCACTGATGAAACACCGTTTATACGGCACCTGGGTTCTAGTGGCAGTTGCTGCCTGGTCTGCTCTGACATGCATCACTGTGACCCCAGTGTCTGGGGCGGGCATGCCTCCTGCCTCCCCTGGCTGAGCGCTTCTCGGGCTGCGCCGATCTGACCAGCCCAGCGTGCCCTCCCATCTGGCTCTGCCACGCAAGGTGCTCTGCACATGCCTGGTGAACGAGGGGCTGTGAGCGTGGGCAAGGGGGCGGGTGCTTACCCAGAGCTGCTCCTGCACTCTGAGGCCCCCAAAAGCCGGGCCTGCAGACATCGTGACATAGCTGCTCCCCCACCTCTCCTGAGTCGCTCTCACTTGATGGGAAGAGTTTTACACTCATGCAGTCCCTCAATTATTCATTCATTACAAATGTTTACTGTGCATGTACTAAGTCCCAGGCTCTGTTCAAAGCACTGTGAATATGGGAACGAACCAAAAATATCCAGTTCCTGCCCTGTTGCATGGTGCTCCTAGTCTAGAGGGGCAGATGGGTGACAGAGAAAGAGACTATCCTGTAATGTCAGGGAGCGGAGAACATGAAAGGGAAGGGAGGGAGGTGGCAGGTCTGGGAGGAGCTGGAGAGTGAAAAGATTCCATCTTTGCCATCATCTCCCTACCTGTGCACCTGTCCCTCACACTAGGAGGCCTGCCCCTGGAGGCAGAGCCCTGAGCGAAGTGGAGGTGGGGGCAGAGGAGTTGAGGGGACAGCAGCAACCCCCCCTAGAACCAGGCCCAGCAGCAGGGCCAGGTTGCAACAGCAAGCAAGCAGGCCAGTCGTGTTGCAGGCGGGTCCCTGTCAGTGACCAGTTGGCAGCCAGGTTAGCCCAGGTTCTTGGGGCTGCCTATTAGCTCTTGAGAAAGGTGCCCTGGTCCCTGTCCATGCCCATGAGAGTCCAGAACCTCCAGAGTCTGCAGAGAACCCACAGGACAGGGCCTTGGTGGGAAGAGTAGATTCACCGTTTCTTTTTTCACTCATTCACTGCTCATGTCATGCAGTTTGGGCCAACATGAGATCCTTTCTGGGGCCCCAGGGATCCTGGCAGAGGGTGGTGAGCAGGGGAAGGGCAGTAGAAGGGGAAGGGGAAGTGGGGAGAAGGGCTGGCATGGGAGGAGGAAAGGACTTGACTTGACCTGAAAGCAGGAGAGGCCCTGGCTCAGTCCCCAGCAGATCATGTCCTGCTAGAACTCCCAGGTCCCTCTACCCTTCAGCTCCTGTCACAGAATATGAGACCCTGGGGACCTGGGATTTGTCCCCAGGGAGCAGTCTGCAGGCCCAGATCACAGCCAGTTGACTGCAGGTTAGTTAATGACCGTAGCCAGTTGAAGAGCATGTTGGCACTGCCGCCCCACTAACTCAGCTCACCTTGAGAGCACACTAGGCAGGTGGCAGACAGGCCTTTGTCCATCATGTGGAATGAACCAGGCCCTGAGGGTAAGAATGGCAGAGGCAAAGGTGACAGGAGAAAGAGCAATACAGGTATGCGGGCTGCACAGACTGAGCTTCAAATCCTGGCTTGACTTACTGTGTGATCCAGAGGTAAAATGTTTCACCTCCCTGAGCCTCAGTTTCCCCCTCTGCAACATGTGGGTAATAATTCAGCTTATTTCATAGGCTTGCCCTGAACATGATACTGGCCAGTTTATGCTGAATTTGTTCATGTGGAAGATCTAGGGATCACTTCCTTCTTTTCGTCTGGAATATCTCTTACCCCTCTAAGAAACTCCTATGCATCCTTCAAAACCCAGAAGAGCTAACTCCTTCTCTAACAATATCTGGTATTTCAACTTGAAGCTTCCACTCCCCTCATGGCAGGAGACCCTGGACTTCTCCTAAAAATCACCACTAAGCACAGTCATTAGTCCTGGGAAAGGTGGCACTGCCCCAGCTCCCTCAGAGGTCTTTGTGGCTGACACCGAGCTCGCAGACCAGCCTCTACTCTGAAAACGTTACATGGTTCAACATTAAAACTTCCAGGAGAGAGAGTGGATGCTGATTTTGATTAACATGCACGAGGCGCAGCAAGATCTCATTTGGATAAACTTCAGTGATGGATCTTTATGCAAAGAGGGCTGATGCGTTCCTCAGAGCCCTGGCGGGAAACAAACCTCAGCCTGGATGGCTTTCATAAAGGGGCTTGAATGCAGGGACTCCTGGTGGGGGTGACAGCAGGGTTAGGGAGCAGCCAGGGAGGTGAGGCCCTCAGGAGTGGCAGCAGCACTAGAAAGCTTCTGGCATCCTTTCTCTGAGACCTCCAAGCAAGATAGGTGCTGTCCTTTTTCACTTTGCTGACCTACGACAGCAAGGCCAGGATACGGCCAAGCCTCCCGCAGCCCCGCCTGAGTGTCACCTGCCCTCAGCCATGTCCTTCTCCAAAGACGAAGCGTCCGTGGTCTCGGGACCGTTTTCAGCACAGGGGATGCAGAGCTGTGGAGTGGAGCCAGGCCAGGCCCACACACAGCTTTTACCATGGCGCTCGCCCAGCCAGGGACCAGAGGCTGGAGACCAGGGGCTGGAGACCAGGGGCTGGAGACCAGGGGCTGGCAATCTGGTTACGTGTTGAAACACTACTAGATGGTCCCTCTGCGAGGGGACAGATTGTCCACACAGATGTCGGTGGGGACTGGGGAGGGGAGACAGACAGAGAGACAGAAACAGAGTCAGTGTCAGAGAGAGACAGAATGAGACAGAGAGAGAGAGGCTGTGCAGACTTATGTCGTCAGGCCATGGTGGATACTAAAAAGAACTTTTTGTGAGATTAGAGTGTTTAAAGGATTTTGAATGTAACAAGATTTCTTGCCCCCATCGCTGGCAGAGACAGGAGGGCACAGGCAGGTAGGGGTCCCGCAGAGCGCAGGGCTCCTGCAGAACATGGGGCAGGGACCCTCGGAGGCCAGGGCCGCACTGGGCAGTGACTCAGGCAGGAGCCGGAGAGAGGTGGGAGGGGGCCTGCTCTCCTCTCTCACGTGACTGTCCCCAAAGATGAGGGCCAAATTCTGCTAGCTGGCATGGGTGGCCCTGCCTGCCGTGCGGGTATGAGGGACTGGTGTCTGAGGGCACCTCTGCGCCCGCCCACCCCGGAGACCATCTCTGGCCTGACTCACCCATCATGTGGCCTGCGCTGGCTCTGAGGATGAGGTCGCTGATGTGGCCCCGGCCCTGGAAGTGCTGGGAGAAAGGGAACAGCTGACAAGAGCAGCCAGGTAGAGCGCTTCCACATGCAGGTCCAGGCTGCGTCCTGTGTGCATGGCCCTACGGCCCAGATGCTGCTGTGCTGGGCCAGCGGTGGAAACCAAGGCTCAGGACGGCGGGCAGGCATCTCAAGCTCCGCAGCCAGGAGGGGCTGCTCCTGCACCGGTGCTGTGAAGCGCACCACCCCAAAGGCAAAGCAGCAAACCCCTCGGCGACTAAGCTGCAGGCCGGTAAAGTCAAGGACCAGGGTCCGAGATCTGAGCCGGGGAAGGGAGGAACAAGGAGAGAGATTTATACGGGCACCCCTTTGTGGCTCAGATGGCTGAGACAGCTGGGGCGCGGACCACGTAAAGCTCAAGCATCCAGATTTGCAGGCTTAATGGAGGAGAAAAATCAAATAAACAAATTAAAATACTTTTCCCAGCCCTCTCTCCCTCCCTCCTTCTCTTAAAAACCACAAAAACAACACCCCACAATACTTCAGGGCCTGGTGGGGATGACGATCAGGAACCCCGTTGTGTGAGTGGCATGGTCACCCGGACTGAGGGTCACTTTCTAGGTGGCTCACTCGAATGACTGCTGAGCTGAAGCCGCCTGGGCTGTGGCTGCCTGGCTCCCCTCTGAGGCCTTTCTCGGGGTGGCCCAGGCTTCTTCGCAACACAGAGCTGCCCCGAAGCCACCCAGCAGGGCCGGCCTGCCCAGGCTGCAGGGAGGGCGCGTAGCCTCCACCGCTCAGTGGCACGTGTGTCTTGTCACACTGCAAGAAGACATGTGACAGGGATGTTTTGGGCCATCTACAGAGGTACAATCTGCCTCACAGGGAGAGCCACTCAGGTGCCCAAGTCTGCTTGACTCAGGCTGGACCCTGTGGGAAGTTCTGGCTTGTGAGGGGTGAGGGGCCTGCAGCCTTTCCAGGGAACAAACAGAAGAATGAGACCCCCTGCCCAGCTCTTCCTGCCTCGGGACCTTTGCATCTCCTGGGCTTCCTCACAGAAGGCGCCTGGCACGGCTCTCTGTCTGCCTTCCTCTTATTCTCTGGATGGTAATGTTAACACCGCCTCCTCACAGCTCATCCCGCCACTCGGTGGGTGCTGGGGCAGGCAGGCTGGTGGCTCTGTCTTGCTCTTACAGGAAGAACTTCCTGACAGCACGCAGCCCGCAGCCCGCCTTGCAGAATGGAGACAACACTTCCCAGCTGTCCTGATTCCATGGCTGGGGACAGTCATGTGCTCTGTCTGGCCAATGTGTGTGAGCGCATGAACTGCAGCCTCGCCTTGTTCAGGTGAGAGGTGACAGAGCTGTGCACATGGCGGTGGTGAGAACTGATGAGATTCTGGGTGTATTTTAAAGGAAGAGTCACATGGAGGCTGAGGGAGACAGTGCGCTGGCCCAGAGTCACAGTCGTCAGGTGCAGGGCCAGGACTGAACTAGCACCCATGTGCAGGTCGCCTCCAGAGCCTGGCCTCTCTTCGCTCCGTACCCAGTCTGGGTGGCGTCAGAAGCCAGAGCACCTGCTGATGCAGCACCATATGAATGATCTGTGACTTGGGCACTGGTTTCAAGTGCTATGAAATGAGTCAAAGTGGGTGGCCTCTCGGACAAGGGGACCGGGAGCACGAGTCGTTGAGTGGTCCAGCCTGGCTCTGTCCAGGGCCGTGGGCTGGGACAGCAGGTGCGGGTCGAAGCCCCCACCCACCCAGACCCCAGCAAATAGGATTTCTCAAAGCAAGACAGGCCAACTGCCCATTCCTGCCAGGAGCTAAAGTTGTCTCTTCATGTCAAATAAATCTGGCTGTAGGAACCGGCCAAGGCAATTATTACTCACACGACCTCTCTGCTGGCCCCTGGCTGGGACACTATATATCCTGAGCACTGGGAGATGAAGCCTTGACTGTGATGGGCACTGAGGCCATTTGTGAGGCCCTAATGGAGCAGCCAGGCCCTCACTGCTGTCCTCCCGCTGACCTCTGGTGGACAGGAGCTTAATAGATGCCTCGGGGCTGAGGGAGGTGCAGAGAGAGCAGTGCTGCGGTGGATCACAATCTGCTTGTGATGTGAGGAGCCGGGGACCTGGCATCCCGGACTCTTGGCTCAGGGAAGGGGAAGCTGTGCTGGGCTCTGTCAGCGCGCGGCCCACGGCTAGGAGCTCAGTGTAGTGTCCCATTAGCCTCCCTGGCTGTGAGGGTGGTGCTGACATCACCCCCATTTTAGAGGTGAGGAGGTGGAGGCTCAGGGAGCTGAAGTGACTTGTTCAAGGTCAGAGTCACCTAGCGTCTTACAAACAGCTGCGATCAGAGGGAGTATTGGAAAAATAAACCTGACCCCTCCCCAGCCTCCACCTGCCGGTGACCTGCTGTAAATAAAGCTGCGCTCCCGGCCGGGTGGCCTCTGCTCTGTGGCCCTTACTCATTCCTCTGCTCCACTGAGTCACTTCTCAACACTCAGCTCTGACACCCCCTCCTTGAGAGGCCCTCCCTGAATGCCCCGAGGTGGCCCTCTGGTCCCCATGTTAGTCACTGTCAGGGCCCTGCCTGTGTGTGTCCCTGGTGCCCTTCCCTCGGTGGGGGTGAGCTTGCTGTTCACTGGCTGGTTGCTAACAGCCCAGGGAGCAACGGGTCCTCCTGGCCAGGCCACCTGTGTCCTGGTCCCCCAATGTCCCCTGCACTGAGCACAGTATTTGGACGCGCTAGGCACTCCGCACTTGCGGAATGAGTGAAGGGCGCAGGGCCAGGATCAAACTCAGGTTTGTCTGGCTCCAAAATCTATCCTTAAAAAATTCTTTCCCAGCTTTACTGATACGTAATTGACACAGAACATTGTATTCGTTCAGGGCAAACAGCAGCGTGATTCAATACACGAATATAGCATAAACTGATGAGCACATCAGGCTAGGGATCCTCTCCGTCTCTAATAACCACCTTTCTTTCTGGTGCAGCAGGAATGAAGGTGAGCAGGCAGGCAGGCAGGGAGAGGAGGAAGAAGTGTTCCATTTATTCTATTTAGTTGCTCGTCTTAGTTGCTTCCCGGGGCCTGGGTCTTGAACCTGGGACCTTGGGATGTATGTGGACTCTGCCCAGTGAACTAAACCACTAGACCACCAGGGGGCAGCCATACCCACCATGTATACAGTCAGGATGCTGCACCCTTGAAACAAATAGGCTGCATGTCCATTGTCCCTCAAGGAAAAAAGCAGAGCTCCTGTAACACAGTCCAGTGATGGAATACTACTATTTACCAACATAAAGGAGAGACTTATCGATACAAGTTATAATTAGCAATATAAGAAAGGACATTTGAAACTGTCCGACTGGACACAGTTCTCACAGAATTAATAATGCAAGTTCACAGTTCTTTCCTTCTGAGATGCCACGGCCATTCAAGAATAATGTTATTAATCTCGATCCTTCAACAGTCAAGCAGTGATAATACCACTTTGTGAATCTCTTTTACGAAAATAAATCAACATATTTATGCAAACAGCTATTCATTACCATGTTATTTAAAACATGTAGGAAAGGGAAGCCACACGGAGGCCAACAGCAGTGCATGCCTAGACAAATTTTGGTGCATCTACTAGCTAGATGAAAAAAATGCTGATGTTGAAAAACCACTGTGGAGATAGCCAGCTTCAGGTTCTGTTCAGGATCTCTTGTTAGAGTTGAATAGAAAACCTTGTGTATATGTAACTGTTACTGAAACCCATTGTGGAGACAGCTTTTTCAGTTTATACGAATGTTGATTAGTCACAGCTCTAAAGAAAACTGTGTATAATCCAGCACGTCAACGCCCCCATCAGTGGCCAAGTGGTATTTATTTACTGAGCGAGTGAGAAAGTGAATGCGTGGATGAGAAAATGAATCTCCGGGGGCACCTACTGGGAGTGTCAGATCCCTTGAAGTGCATCATCCAGGGCTGTGGCTCTCTGGACCCCAGCCTTCTTTTCTCCCACTAGGGGCCTATGCCTGCCCACCCTGCCCAGGCTGGGAGAACGGTCTCTGCCCTCCGCTCCCACCCCCGCTTCCAGAACACAGGCAGCTCCAGGACGCTCCTGCCAGAAGTCCTGGACAGGGAAGGGTCCTCTTGGAGGCAGATTCTGACTCTGACTCAACAAACCTCACAGGAACCAAGTGAAATGTTGTTACATTTGCCATGAGTCAGTGTCGCCCATCAGCAGATGTGCTCTGGAAAGCTGCTCTGTCCAGGCTCCAGGGCTCATCCAGAAGCACCTGCTGCTTCTGCTGGGAGTAGCCCCAGGAAATGGTATGGCTCAATGCATGGGGCTGAGTTTCCAGCAGGACAAACTAAGATGGTTGCTGGGCACCTGAAGTAGTTACTGAGCCTACACGTCGTGGGGATCACGTCCAGCTTGGAAGCCTCTGGGCAGGAGATTCTGAGCATGGCCAGAACGCGGGACTCAGGCTCAGCACCCTGGTCGTGTGAAAGACAGTGTCACTAGCTTTCCTCATGATGAGGAGTATCATTTCCTGAGCTTACTTGTCATTTGTTTGTCTTGGGAGAAATGTCTACTCAAATCTTTGTCCATTTTCAAATTGAATTGTTTGTCTTTTATGGTGGAATTGTAGGACTGCTTTGCATATTCTAGATATAAGTTCTGTATTAGATTTATGCTTTGCTAGAATGTCCTCACATTTTAAGAGTTACATTTTTTCTTTCTCCAAAGAGTGCTTTGAAGAACAAAAGTTTTAATTTTGATGATGTTCAATTTATCGACTTTTCCTTTGTTTCTGTGCTTTTGGTGTCTTATCCAAGTAACCATTGCTTAAATCAAGGTCATAGTTATTTGTGTCTATCTTTATTTCTAATGCTAGCTTTTTCATTTAGACCCTGAGTTAATTTTTTGTATATGGTTTGAGATACGGGTCTGATCTCACATTTGGTTGTGGTTAGACAACTGTGCCAGGGTCCCTTGTTGAAAAGACTTCTCTCTGTGGTATTATCTTGTCCCTTTTTTTGAAATGGATATGTTTCCATCTGTAGGAGGGTGCATGGCTGCTGAGGCTGGCTCTTTCCAGACAGGGAGTGTGGTTGGGGTGAGTGACTTCCCCCTACTGAGCCTCAGTTTCCCCATCTTCGAGATGGGACTCAAGCTGGACGGAAGGCTCAGTGTTCTCTGAACACAGTACTCACTCAGCTAATCAGCCCAGTTCTTACCTTACCACACGGCTCCACTCCCACCTTAGCTCAAACTGGGGCAGTCCCTCTGACCTACACCGTGAGGCCCCACTCATGCTGCTGAGAGCATCCCAGCAGGTTCCCAGGACAATGATGACATGCCCATCGCCATGGAAACCCTCACTACTCTTCAGTCTGTTTCCTGTCAGCCCCAACCCAGTTAATTGCTTTGAGTAGGCATGGGCGGGGCTTCTAAGTAGGTGGACAGGGATGCAAACATCATGGGTCCAGTTGACAGCCAAGGGAGAAAGACGTTCACAGGTACTGAGTGTGGGCCTCCACGTTGCTATGGCGAAGCCTATTTCACAAACGAGGAAAAGGGAGCTCAGAAGGGTTGCGGCCACACAGCTAGTGAGAGAGAGGTGGGATACGCCCAGCTTCATCTCCAGAGTCAGAAAGCAGACCCCATCCTAACATGTCCATCTTCTCGTGAACCTCTGGGGCTGCTGAGTGGGGCAATTCTCCTCGACACTAAATCTAGCCCCAGCCGGGGCCCCTTGCAGAGCACTCCCAGAACCAAGGCATAGTCCACTTGGGAGGCTGTGTAGACCAGCTCTACCCCCACCTTGCCTTCTCCAGGGGCAGGACATTGGTGGGTGGGAACACCCCTGAGTGGTTCCAGGAGCACTGATCTGGAACACATTTAATTTGTCACGGCTCCCAGCGTCATCACCTATAAGTTGTTTGTTCTTGGGCTACTGGTCCACCTTCCTGAGCCTCATCTTCCTCTGATAGTTCCTGCATTGCTGGGTTATTGTGAGAATTAAGGTAGATGTAGATAAATATTAAATAAAAATTAATGTTTTAACTTATATTTAAGTTTATAGAACGCTGTCTCCAACATCTTTTAGTCATTTACAAGCGCTTGCCTGGTTTATTGTCTCCCTTCCCAATTAGCAACAGCAGCCCTCCTGCCAGCGACCTGAGGGCTTGAATAAATGAAGGAAGGCGGGAGGGAAGGTTTCATGAGGGCTTCCACTACTCTACGAGCCTCCCAAGGCCACGGCCCCCCCACCTTCCATAGCCTCTTGCCTTAGGCACTCTATCTGCCTCTCTCCTGCCTTCAAGAGAGCAAACTGGGTTCTAGAAAAGAGATGGGCCTGAGCCCCCGCACCCTCAGGGCAGACCTGGGGTGCCCGACCCACCTCCAGTGGTCTGTGGGGTGCCCCCTCCCCCCCGTGGGGAAAGTGGACTCCCCCCTACTCCCCACCTTCTCTGCTCTGCCTGGGAATGCAGACACATATCCCACACTCTGAGGTGTAGGTTTTGCCATCCCGCAGGGCAGAACAGCAGTTCTAAAGGAAGAAAGCTGGGTGGACCCCTATACTTCATGGCGCTCTGCTCTTGAATCTAGTTCTGCGCATGGGCTCTCACTATTCCTGCACCACCCCCACCAAGGGGCAGACTGAGCAGAAATTCCTAGAACTCGATTGCCCAGGTCCACTGCACACTGAAATAAAGCGCTGAGCGTTTAGAGGCAATTTTCTTGCCTTTTGGTCTGAGGCTCAGCGCACCTTCACTGCACCAGCGGATGTGTGAGCGGAGGCCTCTTCC
>RJWH01010484.1:0-16558 GCA_004363575.1 Solenodon paradoxus
AGAGACAGAGAGAGAGAGACAGACAGACAGAGAGAGAGAGACAGAGACAGAGACAGAGAGGCCTACAGAGCTCTGAAGATACCGTGTAAGGCAGAAAGCGATCTAATTGTCACACCTCTATGCTGTGGCCACATGGATGCTGAGTACTGATGAGAAAGGACACCATGCAGAGGCGGAGACGGACATGAACTCAGAGCTGCGTGGCTTGCAAGGCCCACATGTGCTCTGAACTCCTCCACGCCAGCCTGGGTGGAGGCCACAAATGGGAATAACAGTGCCCCCTCACTAAATATTCGCCGTCAACCTGCTAATTTATGTTTTCTGGCCCTCCCCTCCTCCTCACCCCCACAGACACCCCCAGGACCGCCAGTCTTCATGGCCAGCAGCATCAGCTGCCCCGGACCATGGAAAGTCCCTGCTTGGTACCCCCATGACGCAATGTCATATATCCTGAGTCCCTTTCTTCGCTACAGCCCAGCTGCCTGCCAAGGAGGGAACAAAGGGGCCGCAGGGACTGGAGGTCCATATGCCACGATTATCAGGCGGGGCCAAGCATGGGCACCTGAGGCCGGCTGTGGGCCTGCAGCAGCCTGAGCTGTGCTGGGGGCCCGGAGGCTGAAGGCAGGTGGCCCTTTATTCTAGTGGCAGTGGGGTCTATGAGTGTGGGGGGCAAGAGCGGCGCCCCCGGTTTCCCTACTCATTAGGTCCTCTGGAAGGGCTCCCTCAAACTGAACTTCGTCCAGCCCCGGGGGCCAGCCCTGGAACGTGGAGTCCCCAAGTCACTGTGGGCCCACTGCTGCGGGGTGAGTTGGGGAGGAGATGGCAGGAGGCTCCCACTCACTGGGTCCTCGGCTGCTGGGCTCCAGGACTTAACCTCTCTCAGCCTCAGTCTCCTGGTTCTGTAAAATGGGTGGGATTCTGCTGTCTGGGAGAAAGGAGAGGTGGCCTGAAAGCTGCCAACAGGGAGAGAGGGTGGGGGGAGAGGGACTGTGCTGATCCCCTGGAGGGGCAAGCAGGGGGCCAGCAGGGAAGGCTGACTGGCCTCAGGCAGCTGGGAGTGCTGGGAGGGCCCGGCAGGGTCTCTGACCCTCCTAGGGGCCCAGATTCCTAATCCACACCTACTGTGTGCTACGCTCACTCTGGCAGGTTCCCCAGGCGATGGGAAGGAGCAGCAAGGCTGCAGGAGGGGCAGGGGCAGGCTGCTCTCCCCGCCCCCAGCTCTCCAACGCCAAGGAGCCCACTCTGCCTCTCTGGGAAGGGAACATCTGTTTCTTTTCTGGGTGGGGGTGGGGTGAGAAGAGAAGAAAGAAAGCGAGGTGGGGGCAGGGGCTCCCATTCCCGCTTGCTTTCAACCCTCAAAGCATGGCCCTCGATAAATGAATGCAGCTTCCCAGTAACGACTCAGCACAAAGGCCCCTTTCACGGAGGCCACAGCCCCGCCGCTGCAGCAGCTTCAGTTCCAGGCCTCTTAACAGCTCCTCAAAGCCACTCAATCAGCAACGACCCCCCTGGGCAGGGGGAGCAGGGCCTCCAGGCCTGGTGATGGGAGCTGGGAGGGGGCTGTGGGGGATCCTGGAGAAAAGACCCGAAGGAGAGAAAGGGGGCACAGCAAAGCCTTTCGCTGCTCTGCTCCTCTCTAGCCAGGGTTGCTGGCACCGGAGGCAGCAGGAGACGAGGCCGCTGCCATCCTGGACTTGGCGACCCAGGTTGAGACGTGGGGCCAGGCAGGCTCATTAGAGAAGTCTGGCAGGAATGCTGCCCCAGCTTAGTCTGCAGCCGACCCCTCTCTCCTCCCAGGCTCCCTGCAGTGAGCCCCTGAGGCCACGTGGTGCCTGTCCCGCGAGCCCTCCTGCATTAGAGCTGGGCAGCCGGTGTCTAAACGTCCGTCCCCCTCACTGGCTGGCCCCGCACTAGCCGTCAGGGCTATGGGTTCCCTGTGCCGAGGACATCCTCTCCCCGACTCCACATAAGCTGCCTGTGCCCTCAGCGGTGAGGCGACAGGGAAGGTCCCGGGGTGAGGGGTGGGGCTGGGGTCAGCCACCATGGTTTTCCTTCAACCTGCCATCTGTGCCGGGCAGCTGGGCCCCTTCCCCCACAGACTGGGGCACCAGATCTGAGTCTCCGCTGCTTGTCCTGGGCAAGCTCAGTCTCCCCGGCTCCCCGGGGCGGTGCAGGGAAAGGAGAAGGTCAGGCCCAGGGCCTGGCGCGTGGGCTCTGCCGGCTCTCCTGGGCATGCGGCCCGTGGGGTGTTTCCAATCTGCCTCAAGCGTGGGTGTGAGCGTGGTGGCGTGTGTGGCGTGTCTGTGTGTGGTGTGTTACATGTGTGGTGTGTTACATGTGTGGCATGTTATGTGTATGGTGTGTGTGGTCTGCGTGTGTCGAGCTCAGGAGAAGCAGGAGGTGGAGCCTCAATGAGCTGCTGGACTCAGGGCCCGACCAGATGGACCAGAGTCAAACTTGCATAAAAGATCAGATACCAGGGCCCTGGCAATTTAACCTTTAAGTCTGCCAGATGCCTTCCAAGTCCATCCCAAGGATCCGGGTTCAGGTTTGTGACCTGGGGACGGGAACAACCAGGATGAACAAATAAAAATAATAATAACTAAAATGCTTCTTTCTCCTCTCTCTTCCTCTGCTCACCTTCATTCCTGCCTGCACCTTTACATATATATATATATATATATATATAAATTTATATATATATATAAATTACATATATATATATATATATATATATATATATAAAAGATCAGAGACACTGTGGAGCGAGGAAAAGGATGCCTCCACCACCACCCAGCCATACGCAACCCGCCTGCTCTCTTCCAGGCACAGTCCAGTCCCATCCACACTTCTAGCTGAAATGCCACCTCCTCCAGGCAGCCCTCGGTGACTTTCCCCCCAGAATAGCGCTTTATCTGCCCCGTCACCACAGAAACGGGCCTTTTGCGCCTTCATCACGTTCCTTCATAATATTCTAATGAGAAACAAAAGCCTACGATCCTTTACACACACGTAGTCTTTGCTAATAGAGCGGGACATACAATGGAGCATTCGGAGGAGCAGTGGCGCTCGCTGCAGCAGCCACTTGATCAGAGCCTGGTTCTGCTCAGAGGGAGCGGCAGGAAGTCCTGGTGAACAAGCTGAACGGGCGCAGGGAGGGCAGGAGCGACCCCTACCCTCCCAGCCGCCACACAAGGCCTCACTCACTCCTCTCCGGTCATGACCTGAAAAGAGCGGGCACCGCCTGACACTGGTCTCCGGAGCAGAGGTTAAGGCTGCCGCTCTCCCACACACCTTAGAGTCATCCTGACTCCTGTAAGGTCTTTGTCACGCTCCGGTTGCTGACTGAATGCTCACCAAACAGCAGAGAAAGGTCAGTGTGTCCTGTTAAATTTTCTTACTTATCCACGTAAGCTTACTTCCTGCACAGAGAGCTTCCCCGGGGCATCAGAACTCAGTGTCCTGCCACCGGCCTGGCCTTTCTTTCCCATTAAGAGTTGCTTGAGTCTGAAGCACGTCGTTTTCCTACCAAACACGGGCTTGTATTTTGAAAACGAAGCTGGCAAACAGCCACACTTTGCTTGCAGAAGTCAGGGGTTCCTTAACCCTCCAGTCCCACCCCCCCCCCCCCCCCCCCCCCCCCCCCCCCCCGCCCCCCCCCCCCCCCCCCCCCCCCCCCCCCCCCCCCCCACCCCCCCCGCGCCCTCTGGGGACAGTCAGCCCCTCCCCTCCAGCACCCTGGGCAGCCCCCACATCAGGCACAGATGCCCACCTGACCCTGGAGACCCGGAGGAGGCCCTCTGGGTGCGTGGGGTCCCATCGCCCCTGAAGCAGACCAACCCAGCCCAGGGTCAGAGGGCGTCCCGGCCTCCCCACAACGAGCTGGAGCTCTGCCTTTAAATGACGGGTCCCCTTCGAAGCAGCCTCTGAGCAGGTGGACAGTCACCCAGGGAGCCCCCTCCGGAGCTGCCCGGCGCCTTTCTCAGGAACAACTTGACGCACTTCAGTGCCGATGGCACTTCCTTCCGAGTGTCTGTCTTTATCCTCGGAAGATGGGCTTGAGCTTTGTTTGCTTTGAGAAAATTCAGTTACTTGTCAAGAGAATCAAGTTAGAGGAGTGAAGTGGGTGTTCCGATGTCTCATCAGCTGGTTCTGAAGACCTTCCAGAAAGGGCTGCTGTGACGCGGTGTCACTGCCTTCGGGGCAGGTGTGTGCAGGCGCGCACTCACGCTTACATGTTTATGTGTGTGCAGGTGTGCATGTGTATGGTGTGCACGTGTGTGGTGTGTGTATGTGCAGGTGTGCATGTGCAGGTGTGCATGCGCGTGGTGTGCATGCGCGTGGTGTGCATGTGCGTGGTGTGCATGTGCAGGTGTGCATGTGCAGGTGTGCATGTGCACGTGTGCATGTGCGTGGTGTGTGCATGTGCAGGTGTGCATGCGCGTGGTGTGTGCATGTGCAGGTGTGCATGTGGTGTGTGCATGTGCAGGTGTGCATGAGTGTGGTGAGCATTGCTGGTGTGCATGTGTGTGGATGCATGTGGTATGTGTGGTGTGTGCATGTGCATGTGTGCATGTGCGTGGTGTGTGCATGTGCAGGTGTGCATGCGTGTGGTGTGTGCATGTGCAGGTGTGCATGTGTGTGGTGTGTGCGTGTGTGTGTGTGGTGTGTGTGGTGTGTGGCGTGTGGCTGAGCCGGGCTATGCAGTCAGAAGGCTCAGTGTCTGGGGTCTGAGCATTGGGAGCCGGGATCTCAAGTCTATTTTCTGTCTGTTGGACTGGAGCCAACTTGGTGACGGCGTCTGAGCCTCAGTTTCCCCACCTGTACAGGAACGATGACACTGACGCCTTCCCCGAGAGGCCGCGATGCCGTGATGCACAGATGGCGTGGGATGTGGGGTGCTGTCCCCACGAACGTGCCCTTTGTGCTGTGTCACTTTGAAGGGCCACCTCTTGAATGTGAGCTCTGAAGCTGATCAAAAAGGAGTAACTGGGTGGGCCCTGGGGGAGGAGCAGTTAAGTTCATGGCCTCCGGCTGGCAGAGTCCACACATCCCAAGGTCCCAGGTTCACGTCCCCGGGTTGGAGAAACAACCAAGATGAACATCTAAATAAAATAAAGTGCTTCCTCCTCTCTTCCCGCCTGCCTGCTCCCTTCTTTCCTGCTTGCTCCTTTCCTTTAAAAAAATAAAATAAAGGAATAACTGTACAGCCACAAACTGGGCTTCTCCAGTCCGCTAACTGTACATGGTCTGGAGCCTGTGGAGTTCGACTGGTTTCTCCAATGACCCTTCGATTCTTCCAGCAAATATAGAAGTCCTCTCTGAACACCGCCCATAGTTCTTGAACATGAGTAGAACACGTTTAAGGAAAGCAGGTCCTTGAATAAAGTCGTTCTGCTCCTCAGTCACGATTCTTTTTCTCATCAGTGTTATAATGAAAAGACACTGAACGGAACGATGTTATTTGGGGTCCTGCGTTTTCCAGCACGTGTACCTGGCGCTGTGCAGGACACGGCATGATCAGATCTGTCATGAGTCCCTGCCTTCATGGATCTTAGTTTTCGGAGTCACCAGCCCCATTGAGCCCCAGGTCGAATCCCGAGTCACCGCAGCTCAGGGCTGGAGCACAGGCCTGGGCTCTGGTCCGCTGGCCTGGGAAGGGCTCCTGCTCCCACAAGTGACTTCAGGAAGCGGGAAGCCTCCTCTCTTGGGTTTGTGCTCCCGGGACGGTTCCAAGTTGTTATGGAAACAGAGTTCAAGTGATGAGTTTGTTCCGGAGAGAGGAGACCAAGGGCTGACGGAAGATTCCAGGTCCTCGCTGCCTGCCCCGGGGTAGCTTCTCAAGTAGAACAGTCTTGGGATGGGGATTCTCTTAGCAGCTTCTTCAAGGTTGGGGGACCCTGGCCTGGCCTCCAAACTCTTGTTAGAATGGTCACTAAAAGTTCTGGAACATCTGGGCAGTATTGACTCCCTGAGGAGCCGGCTCGGCCAGTAAAGGGGGCAGCAGTGCCCTCTGCTGAAGGTCAAGGGAGGCGGAGAAACCGAACACCCTCTCTGCAGGCCGCCACTCTTGCCCCCTCCAAAGACAAAAGTATGACTCTGGAGCCCCCTGTGAGAGCCCCATGGGCAGAGGGAGTCCCTGCCTCTTTCTGACTTTACCTGAACTTGCCTAGAAACTAAATGCTCGTTACCAACTTTGGGGAGAAAGGAAGAAAAATCATGCCTTCAGGAAGCACAACTGACAAAGGCCTATAGACACACGGCCGTAAAGAGTTAAACACTCCGAGAACGAGATGCCATAACTCCAAGCATGTGAGTCCCCGGGTGAGCCAGGCTAGCCAGGTCTCCATTCCCGCCAGCTCTGTGCTGAGGTGTTAGCTGTCACTGCTCGGCTCTGCCAAGCCCGTCTGTAACCCTGGAGCAGAGTGGCAGCAGCGAGGAGGCGGCCCTGGGTCCACGGGACTTGTCACCAGATCCCAGGCTGGCTGGCCCCTCCTACCCGCCCACAGCTCTGTTCCCTGCTGGCATGCCTTCCTCCTTGTCCTCTTCCAGGACAGGCCAGAAAGGTCCAGGGCGTGGGACACAGTGGCCTTTCTAGGCCCCTTCTCAGCAAGCAGCAGGCTTGGCCAGGGCCAAGAGGGCTGGGGTGGGAGGCTGTAACATCACCTCTTTGGAATGCACTCAGCCCCCTCTCTGCTAGCCAGGGAGGGTGTCCCCTCGTGGCCCACCTACTGGCAGCCTTGCTTAAGCTCCTTCCCAAGCAACATCTGTCCCCTTCTTAACGTAAGCGCTGACATTTATGGATTGCTGGTAGGGTGCCAGCCCCATACTCAGCCTAATCTCTGTGCCCAATCTCAGCATGTCTTCTCCCCACCTCCAGCCCCATGAAAGAATCATTTCTCATTCCTGCCCATTCTACAGATGGAAAAAGTGAGGCTCAGAGGCTACCTTCACACCCAAGACACTCCTGGCTCACAGGGAGCAGAGTCACATCTGAACTCAAGAGCAAACCTCAAAAGCCTAATGCCTGGTTGGTCTGTACCGCTTCCCACCCTTCTGGCTCTAGGGTGCCCAGCTCTCTGCTTCTGACCCTGACGACCTAATTTGAGCAGGTCTCTGGGTTCTGGCAAAGGCAGTTGAGTCGACCTCCTTTCTCATTCCCACGTTCCTTTGCAGGCCTGAGTTGAGGGGCTGAGCTGTGTGGTGACCCTGTGATTTAGAGACCATGTTCTTGGAGGCGGGGGGTCTTTTGTGTTTTCTTTTTGCAGCCCTGGGTCTCGAACCCAAGTCCTTGGGATTGACATGGGTTGCACCTTACTGCTGTGTACAGAGGTGCCCCTGCAAATAATCTTTATGCCAAAGTGACATGTTCGGTGGTGGCCTATTTAAAAACCCCATCCCCAGGTCTCTAACCTGGATCTGCAGGCTTTGCAAAGCCTGCACCTTACCTGCAGCAGCCGCCTGAGCCCCAGGGGTGTGCCTGTCTTGCGGAAAATCTTATCTGACCCCATGAGCACTGGGGGCAAACTGAGCAGAGTTTGGGAGTGGCTGCCAGCCCACACCCGACGTCTGGGTCCCCACAGAGGACGGGCTGGAAGGGGTCCTGTGAGGGGCTGCCCAGCCCCTCCTGCACTCACCTGAGAGTCCGAGACTTCCGAGGGCTTCTCAGTCAGGCTGCTGCTCTCGGCCGGGATGAGGTCGTTGTACTTGGTGACATCTTCATCTGAGTAGTGGAGGCTGCCTGGGCTGGGTCTGGGAGGGGACCTAGTGGGTGGGCGTGCAGCTGAGACAGGGTCTCACTCAGAGCAGCGCCTAGGCGGCGAGGCCGCGCAAGGCCTGCGGGGCACAGCCCCGAGGGCCCCTCCGTCCCATGCTCCTCCGTCCTGAGTCTGCTCTTCAGAGGCCTGGGCCGGTGAGCCCTGTGGCTCAGTGCCTAAGTCGTGGTCTGTGAAAACCCCAAGGACCCCAGCTCGAGACCCAGAGCTGGGATGAGGAACAAAAACTTCAATGGAAAAAAAGAATCAGAGGGCTGGGCATCGAAGAAGGGGCCGTGGGCAGGAGGTCCCGCTGGCGGTGGGGAAGACTGGGGCCCTGGGGACCGAGGACCAGCCAGAGAATCAGCTGCAGAGACATGGGGCCGGGGCAGCACCAGGCTTCCCCGTGTGGTTCCAGGACCCCTTGGCAGAGAGCCTTACAAAGCCTTCCTGAGCCCCGCTGAGACCTCCTGACTCGGAATCCCAGGTGAGGCTGGAGCCCGCGGCACAGACGCCCTGTGTAATCCTTAAACTCACAAAGCGAGCCTTAAAGAAAGGAGCGGGGACAAGGAGAAGCCCGCCTCCCACCTCCCCACCTGCTCAGAGACCAGAACATTCCACAAGCGCAGTCACGTCCCACCTTTAAAACACCAGCCTCAGAGAGCTGTGCGTTTTCTGGGTGAAGGCCTGGCTCTGATTCACCTAACAAGCACCAGGTCGGCCCCTCCGGCACCGAGAGGCCGGCCTCTGGGGTCGCTGGGCAGGTGGTTGGTGTCCTCTCTGACCCTGCCCTGTTCGTCTCCTCAGGACGGGGTGCCTGCGCTGCCCCCGGGAAGGTTTTCTGGAACTGTGGCTCCCACCCCAGCCTCCTCTCTCTTCCTGCCTGCCTCTGCTCGCCTGCAAGGCTGGCTGCACTGCTCCTTCAAAAATATAAACAAAAGCATAAAGCGACCATGGTCCTGACAGCAGCTTCTTGCAGGGGAGCGCAGGACCCCGGAGACGGGCGGGAGGGGTGTGGGCAGGCGGGAGGGCCGGGGTCAGGCCCCGTCCGGGCCTGTGCGGCTGTAAACGGGTTTCTGCGCCGCACGGCGGTGCGGGGGCAGGCAGAGCACCGTGTGTGCACCGGGTACGTGAGGCTGGGACCGCCGGGCTGTCGGTGAAACGCCCCCTTGTTCCATGTGGCTGGGCCCGGAGCCAGCCTGGCGGGGCTGCGGTGGAGGTGCTGGGCCTGCTGCTGTGGCCTCAAATGGCTCTTTCTTCAGGAAGCTGGTTTTGGCGGGGGGATGAGAGCTGGGTCTGGCGCGCCTGCCCCCTCCCGCCGTCCTCCTGATGAACACACACATAGCCAATTCCCTCCAGGACCAGACAGAGAGGCTTTGTGAGCTGGGCCCCCACCCCGCTGCCCCTCTGATGAGCCCGGAATGTTAATAGGGCCACAGTGAAAAGAGGAGCCCCTCAACCTCTGCTGAGCTCCCTGGAGCATAACTTTCCAGCGCAAGTCGGATGAGGGTCAGGTGGGCTGGAGCAGCTGACCTGGCCCTTGGGGACTGCAGAGTGTGGGGGCAGGGAGCGGTTGGCTGGAGGGAGGGAAGGCGCCCCACCAGACTCCACCTTTCTGGTTGGCTGCTCGGGGAGGCTGCCTTTTGCGGACCTGGGAGAGGGTGGGAGAAAACTGCTCTACAGCTACGAAAGGTAGAGCAGCTGAGGACCTGGGAGAAGCCACACCCCAGAGGCCCTCGCAGAATCTCACTCGGATGAGTCTGCCCAGCCCACCTTCCCTGGGTCCCTCTCCCCTTGGGGAACCAGAATCCCTCATGGCGCCAGGCCTGGTAGGAGCAGCCGACTCCAAACAGCAGTAGGCAACCTTGCGAAAGTCTGTAAGTCATGGCATGTGTCCCCTCCCACCACCTGGTGACTTTCTCCCTGGGCAGTCTCCACCCCTGGCTGCACCTTTCTGCCGCCCACCCCAACCCCTGAGCAGGACGGGGCGAGGCCAGGGTGCGCTGCCTGCGCTGTGGCCCCGTCCAGAGCTCTCCGTGGCCCAGCCGCTGTCCTCGGGGCCCCAGGAGGGCCCGCTACCTGGTGTATAAGCCATTCTTTCGGCAGAAGGAGTTCTTGACCGACAGCCGGCGGTTGTTGAGCTCCAGGGCAGGGAAGCTGCTTTCGTCCAAGCTCATCATGTCCCCGTGGCCCAGGGCGCCCGACTTTGCATTGCTCCCTGGGGCGAGAGGGACATCCGTCACTCACTCCATCACTTTAGACCGGTGGCCTCCCCTTCTCCCCTCCTCCTCCAGCGCTGGGCAGCCCCCGCTTTCTCTTGTCAGCATTGCAACCAAAATAGGAGATGTAGGTGGAGGGTTGGACCCTCCCTATAGGCCAGAGCAAGAGCGGGAACAAGCCCCCATCTCATGCCAGAGCAGGAGCAGGAGTGAGCCCCCATCCCACCTCGGCCAAAGGGAAGGTAGACAGACTCAGAGAAGTGCAGTCT
Source organism: Solenodon paradoxus (assembly GCA_004363575.1). NCBI lineage: Eukaryota > Metazoa > Chordata > Mammalia > Eulipotyphla > Solenodontidae > Solenodon > Solenodon paradoxus. Next base: position 10,243 of record RJWH01010484.1, read on the forward strand.
AGCCAGCAGGTGCCGTCCACTCACCCGAGTCCGTCTTCTTGGCGTACTTCTTGCTCTGGCCTCGGATAATGAGCACGAAGACCAGGAGCAGGATGAAGATGAGGCCGACCAGGGCAATGACCACCAAGAACCACCACTCCTCGTAGAAGGGGTTCGCTTTCTGGGCTAAAACATGGATGGGGCGTCAGGTCCAGGTCCCCCAGTTCCTTCCTGTCTCCAGCAGGAAGCCTAGCACCTGCTCTCCCAGTTTATGGGTCTGTGTCCTCCGAAGGGACGGGATGTGCAGGCAAGGTTGGTAGGCACAGAATCGTCTCCAGTGCCAGCCCTGATCAGCTGATAAAAGGGCAGTTCTGAGGCTGCATCTGGGATGGACTAGTGATGTCTGTCAAAGACACAGGAAAGGGGTGTGGTAGCATGCTTGCTATTTTTCCTTGTTGACTCATTGCCACCATGGTCTCCCTGGATAGGCAGACCAAGATTTGTGGGGGAGAGGGCTTTTCAGGCCTGTGGTGGCACTGGTGGCTTCTCCCAAGAGGCAGTAGTAATCTGATCCTTATCTAGCAGCAGAAACCAAGGGGAATTGGGAGGGCAGACATGAGTAGATCTGCGGAGCACTGGGTAGGCACCCCATTTTTCAAAGCCCCCCGGACCTGCTCTCCGCACCCCACACAGGAATCCTGGATGGTGAAGGGCCGTCGCTTCGGAAAATGGAGCTTGGCTGCCCTCCTCCTTCCCCGCTGTGGCGCCCCGCCCCGTGGCCACAGGCCCGTACCTGGCACCGACTGGGAGGGGCTGCTGGGGGTGCCGAAGCCGTAGTCGTTGACCGCGATGACCCGGAAGTCATAGCTCACGCCCGGCTTCAGGATGTCCATGCTGAATGTGTAGGAGGTCACCTCCTTGGGGATGTCCTTGATGAGGATGTCCCAAAGCCCTTCGTCTGCAAGAGCGCAGAGGAGGCGATGAGCGGGGAGCCTGCCCTGGCCTGAGGCTGCTCCTGGGAGTGGGGCCTGTCTGGGCATCGGGCCGACACCCAGTGGGGCACTTCGTGGGTCCTCAGGAGCCTTTTGGGAGCATCTGATGCTTGTACTCTTGTTATTAAAACATCTGCAAACACTGAAATGTGTATATGTGCAGAAAATACTGTAACAACCAACCTGGTACCCCCACTCTGGAGAAAGACTATTTTTTGTTTTTATTTTTTAAAGGACAGGTGTAGGCAGGAATGAAGGTGAGAGGGCAGGAAGAGAGGAAGAGAGAGGAGGAAGGCACATTTATTTTATAAAGTTGTTCATCTTGGTGGTTACCCCCACCCTGGGTCTCGAACCCAGGTCCTTGGAATGCACATGGATTGCGCTGGCTGGAGATGGTAGAGCAAACCACTGCTGCATTCTTTTTTATTCTTGTCATTTTTTAGAGGAAAGGTGCAGGCAGGAATGAAGGAGAGTAGGCAGGCAGGAAGAGAGAGGAGGAAGACACATTTATTGATTTTATTTAGTCGTTCATCTTGGTTGTTCCCTGGGGCTGGGAATGTGAACCCTGGTCTTCGGATGTATGTGGAGTAGACTGCACCAGCTGGAGACGGCAGACCAAACTGCTACTCCACCAGGGTGCGTGCAAGTTTTTTAGTGACAGTGGGAGGGACTGGGGTCACCCGAGAGGGCTCTGTCAAGCTGCCTGGAGCTGACAGGGCCATCCTTACCTCCCTCCATGTGCAGGAGCAGAGGACTGAGGAGACAGTTCCGAGAGGGTGGCAGGGTGCCTGTCTGTTCTCCACCCATGTGGCCCCCGCCACCTATCTCCTGGGCTCCCGAGGTCCGTCAGGGCAGCCCCCTTTGTCTGGGGTCCTGTGGACATAACTCGGTTTCCCCACATTCAGAGAGGAGGGTGGACATGCTGTCCAAGCAACAGGAGGCCAGCCTTTGCCACAGCCTGGGTGGCCACCACGATGAAGGGGCTAGAGGCTAGGCGCACTCTGTAGAGACAGCAGGGCTCTTGGGTCCTCCTGCCTGGCACAGTGGGGGTTTGACTGGGCACGTGTTAAGCTGCCAAGTGTTAAGCTACCCCAGGTCTTGGCCGAGGCCCCTTTCTCACAAGGACCAGGGGTCCAGAAGTCTCAGAAAGGCCTCTGTGGGCTGAGCTCCTAGGTCCTCATTCTGCAGTCACTCCAGGGGTGGGTCACGTGGTGGTCGTGGGGCCTCCAGGCTATGCCCTGACAGCTGCCCCTGCCGGCTCGGCTGTTTCCCAGCTCCTTCTGGAGGGAGCTGCTCTCCAGGGCCCAGCTCCAGCTCGGCTCTTCCGCGGGCAGCCGCAGCCCTGTCCTCACTCCTGGACCTTGGACCACGGGTGTAGGGGCCCTGCCTTTCACAGGCGGCCACGGGCCGGCGTTCTGCTGCCCCGAGTCAGCTCTGGGGACTCGAGTCTGGGCCCCCCTGCTTCTGTCTGTCTGGTGTGGGCTGCTCGCTCACGCCGTAACATCTGTTGACTACCCCTCACTCTCCTGCAGACCAGCCACATGCTGTCTGGACAGCGATCAGGCCCAGTTTGTCCCGGGCGCCCAGCGCCGCTGCCCTGTGCTTGCCGACGGGTGAATGTTAACTTTCCTGCCTTTTCATTGCCTCACGGGCCCCAGTTCCAGTACTAGATGCATGTAGGCATCAGGGTGCAAGTCATTTTCGTCCCATGATGCTGACTCTTCAGTCCTCTCCAGTGACTCCTTATCCAGGGACAGTCACGGCAATGATGACGGTGACGCAGTGGTGCTCGTTCCTCGACAGGCACCACGGTGCCAGGGGCCTCACCGTCCACACTTCCTGGTCACGACGGCGAGGAGGAGGAAGCCTTGTACCCACGTTCCAGACAAGGAAACCGGGGCTTGGGGAAGCGGAACCTGCTCCCTGAGGCCACAGGCCGCGAGGGGAGGCCTGGTGTTTCAGCCCTGAGCCGTCCAGCTCCTGAGCTCCTGAGCGCCTGCCAGGGGCCCAGTGGGGCCCTGAGCACCAGGAGGGAGTCAGGTTTCCTGGATGGTTCCTCCAGGACCTGCTGCCGGCGGATGCCTCCAGCCCACAGTTGGAGTCCTCATGACAACGCACAGAAACAGCTGGGCAGGGCAGAGGGGCCCGGCTGGAGCTGGAGGTCACGCCGAGGTTCTGGGAACCCCAGGAGCTGGCTGATGTGGGGGGCCGGTTCCCTGGGCCGGAAGCCTCTTGAGGGAATCCTTCCCGGCTGCAGAGCCTGGCCGTTCCCGGTTGGCAGAAATCACTTGATTCTGCCCGGCAGAAAGCAGAAGCTGTGCAGGGTGGCAGATGGAGGAAAACGGGACTCTGTCCTGAGGATGAGGAGGCTGTCCAGTTGGGGGCATGGCGGTGGGGAGATGTCCACTCAGGAGAGGAGCCTTTGGGGAGAGTTGTGGCGTCCCCCTTCCCTGCATCCGCTCCTCGCTGCCCTGCATCTCCATCACCAGCTCGGGGGCTCTGCTCTGGGACCTGATCCTCTGGGGTTACCAGTGTGCTCCTTTCTACTGAGGAAGTAGCCCGTGATTCCACCTGTGTGGACCCAGTCACGGCCCCCAGACCCTGAGCATCAGATCCCAAGCGGGGGCTCCCAGGGAACATTGGAGAATCAGCAAGGCAACTTGGAGCCAACATTCCAAAGCACGGCACCCTGGCAGGCCGGCCTGGGCGGGATAAACAGCGCTGAGCCGGTCCCCTGGCCAACTCGGCAGCCAGCACTGCAGGGCGGGAAGGAGCCATCTGGGCCGGGAGAGACAGCCAAGCCACACACACCTTCCAGCACAGGCTGGATCTGAGCTGCTCTGAGGATTAGCTATGTGTGTGCGCAATTATTAGCATAAGATCTGGGCAGGGTGGTAGGGGCTCCTGGAAGCTCTGGCACTTTTAACTATTTGCTGGGGAGCAAACCGGAGCTCACCTGCTGCCAGGTATAAGCCACTTGTCCCTGGGATGTTTCTTAGTCCTCAGTGGAAGCATTAACCACCGAGATGCCTGGTTACATTCCACTATGATTATTATTTGCCACTTGTACTGGAGCAACGGCGTTTTTCTTTCTCAACGTCCATCACCTAATCACGGATCCATGGAAAACTGCGAGCGAGCCTCCAGCTCCTTGCTGGGAAACCAGGCACCAGTGGGACTGGCTGTCCGGGAGCCGGAGAGGCAGGTGTCCCGGAGGTGAAACCGGAGCGCGGACACCGGGAGCGACTTGTCCGCGGCTTATCTCCTGATGACTTGGAAGTTCTTGTCATCTGACGTCAGGCTGGACAGGAGAGGCTGGCACAATGCCGGGAACTGCTGAGGCAGTCGCTTGGCTGGGGCAGGTGTCTTACCGGGGAGCTGGGTCCCGGAGCCGCCAGCCGCCCTCTGGGGTGCTGGTCAGTGGGGTGGCGTGGAGGAAGTGGGGGTTAACCCGCATGAGCCTAACTTCGCTCCTCTGGCTTCTCGAAAGGCCTCCCCGAGGCGAGTCCTCATGGGGCCTCCGGGGGTCTCTTAGAGGCCAGTTTCCCGCCGGGAGGGGCACTAGCGCCTCCTCAGGTGACAACAGACACACGTGTCCCAGGTGGAGGGACGCAGGAAGGAGGCAGGGAGTGAGAGGGGGACTCTGCCCCAGCCAGTCCTACCTGAAGGCCTGGCCTCGATGACGTAGCGGGTGATGGGTCCTTTGCCGGGGTCGCCGCTGGACCAGTGGATGGCGATGGCGGAGCTGTAGCGCATGATGATGGGCACCCCTGGTGGCCCGGGAGCACCTGCAATGGTACAGGGTAGGTAAGGCTGCGCCCAGCAGCGGAAGGAAGCCAGGCTATGTCCGGGGCCCAGCACGAGGGGCTGGGACCAACCCAAACCCTGCACGTGTGCCTTGGAGCCGGCCAGGCCTGCTGGCAACTGGTCTCCGACAGTCACCCACGCCCCATATGCAGGACTGCAGGGCTGGAGGGGAGATGGGAGGGGCCCCAAGATCCCTGGAGCCAGCAGCTTCCAGCTCCAGCTGTGGGGTGACTGATAGATGAGCGTAACCAGCCCATCTCGGCTTCCTCATCCGTAAGGGCCTCTTGGAAGGAGAGGCCTAAGGGCAGCATCCCAAGGGGCAGTAGAGGTGGAGGTGGCCGTGCTGCTGCGGGCTCGTGAAGGAGCTTGTGGGGCTGAAGGGCTCCCCAACATGCCTCCTGCTGGCCTGGGGTAGTGCTGCCCTCCTGTCACTCCCACTGCATTTTCTCTTTGGCTTCAGAAGCGAGGAGGCTGGGGGTCTGCTGCCGAAATCAGGGAGGAGGCGCCGCCCCCTGACCCTCCTGGCACGGCCATCCTGTGGGCTGCCACCGTGAGCGTCCCGGAGCAGGGCTGATTCTGTCGTAGGACAGCGAGCCAGCTCCGCCTGCACAGGGCCCTCCTCCCGGGGGTGCCCAGTCCCCGTGTGTTGTCATCCACCATGGCTGTTCCTCACTAGAGGTGCCAGGAGCACAGCAGGTGCTGCCTGTGTGCTTGCAGGATGAGGGAAGGAGCCAGTGTGGGTGACGCTGTGGTGCTGGGGGGCGGGGGCGCCCTGTGGGTGCTGCTGGGGAAGGAGTGGAGGGTCCAGCACCTGATGGAAGAGACCCCGGGGCCCAGGAGGCTGGCTGGCGGACAGGAGGCCCGGGCAGCCCAGAGCCTGGTCTGTTGTTCGCCCTGATCCCTCCCCTCCCGCCTCCCCTCCGAGCATCCTCCCTACAACACACGGACCAGGTAGGGTGTCCCCCAACATGAGGGAGGTGTGAGGGGTGGGGTGGGCCCTGCAGGACACCCCCGGGGTTAAGAGAGAAGGGGCTCTCATCTCCAGGGCCACAGGCTTCCCGTGTCCTGTGGATGCCTGGCCTGGAGGGGAAAGGAGGCCTGGCTGGGCGCCCCCTGCAGACCCCTCCTCTCCCGCCACTGGGCTCAGTTCTTCCTCAGAAGGTCCTGTACCCCCTCCTTGGATGCCTGCCTCCTCCCACAACACTCCAGAACAGCCTGTCCTCCAGATGTCCTTCCCTGTCCTCACGCAATTACTGGCCATTCCCGGCCCTGCCAGCTCTCTTCCTGCCTTTGTTTCTTCCCAAGGAAGCTGGCTCAGGTGAGAGGCCGGGTGAGTGGGGTGGGGGCCAGAGAAGGGCCAGCTCCCTCCTGCAGGCGGGCAGGCTCCAGGCTCTGTTCCAAGCAGGCCTCTGAGAGGGACTCAAGGCAGAGAGAGAAAGTATCAAGAAAGAGAAAGTGGGATGCGATAAGGCACACCTGTTGGGCAGGTGAGAGGCCGGACACAGCTTTTTCCAGGCCTAATCACTGCTCAGGGCCTG
>RJWH01010485.1:0-16549 GCA_004363575.1 Solenodon paradoxus
TCTTTTAAAGGAAAGAAGGGAGGGAGGAGAGAGAGAGAGAGAGAGAGAGAGAGAGAGAGAGAGAGAGAGAGAGAGAGAGAGAGAGAGAGAGAGAGAGAGAGAGAGAGGGAGAGAGAGAGAGAGAGAGAGAGAGAGGGAGAGAGAGAGAGAGAGAGAGGGAGAGAGAGAGAGAGAAGACTTTTATTCATTTCTTTTTTATTTTGTTTTTTTCTTGTGGCCCTGAATTGTGAACCTGGGTCCTTGGGTTTATATATGATCCAGTCATGTAAATCAGTCATTTCAGTCTCTGGAGCCATATGGCAGGCCCCATTACTACTCCCCGCAGCGTGGTTTTAAGGAAGGATTTAGACCATACAGGTGCACCCTTGGGGAGCAGTGGTTAGGTCAGCTGCCTCTGGAGGAGTGCAGTACACACACATCCCAAGGGCCCAGATTCATGTCCTGGTTAGGGGTGGCGGGAAACCAACGTGAACAACTGAAAAACAAAATAAAATGCTTCTTCCTTCTCTTTCTTCCTGCCTGCCTGCCTGCCTTCCTTCCTGCCTGCACATTTCCTTCATTGGGCGGAGGCGGGGTTCTGTGAAGTGTTTTAGCCCAGTTCCTGGAGCATAGCTAGCACTCACTAAATGTTACCGATTCTCATTTTACAGATGTGAAAGCGGAGGTATGAAGAGGTTCAATTTCCCAAAGTTGCCAGCTAGCAAGTGGTGGGGTCAGGATTCAAACCGAGACAAAGCTGACGCCAAGCAGGCTCAGCGGTGCTGCCTGCTGCCTCCTCCGGTCCTACCTGTCTGCTTCCCAGGGCACAGGATGGTCGCCTCTGGGATTCAGCCTGCCCACCACCGAAATGATCCGTCTGGGGCTCACCCTTGTCGCATGTGCTGGAGCATCTGCCGCCTCTGTGGACATCGGTTGGGAAACCAGGTTAAGCGGCACTCAGTCTAGAATGGTGGCCAGGCAGCCGCGCAGTAGGTGGAGCCGGGGGTGGGGCGACCCGGAGAAGTGAGCCCCTTCCGGAGGACGCAGCAGGATAAGCAGCAGGAGAGGGAGGATAACCCCGCTCTTCCAACAGCCTGACGTGCCACCCCCAGCACGCACTCCAGATAACCCCAAGAGGTGACACTATACCTGAGGTCCAGAGAGGGATCAGAGTCTCTTGAACCTGCGTGGCCTGGTATCCTGGTGGGCCTCTGCCAGCACCTCCAAATGCTGCCACCACATAGCTTCTGCCATGGTATTGCCAGGTGCCTCGGTGAAACACTCTCTGAGCTTAGGGGTCCATGAACTCAGACCTCCAAGGGACATCTCAGGGGAACTATGGATTCCTTATGGGAGAGACTTGTATCCAGGGACTCCATATGTGTCCTTGATCTATCTCGTCACCTGGTAAAGGGTGCCCAGTCCACATCTTCTGCATCCTCAACAGACCCTAATTTGACCTCTGTTCTGAGTCTAATGGTTTAGGGTAAAGACAAGAAAAAATACCAAGTGTGATCAGCATGAAGGCCTCAGTGTGGGGACATGGTTCCCTAGACCACAGACTGCAACAGGCCTGGGGTACCCCTGTGTTCCCCTGACCTCTGCCTCACCCTCACTGACCTTGGGCAATGGGTCTGTCTGTCTGTCTATCTATCCTCTATCTGTATCATCTATCTTCCATCCATACATCTTGAAAGAGAACTGGAGACCAAGAAGGGCTTAAGCAGTTCCAGGCCTGATGTGCAAAGATAGAAGATTTCATTCCCAGTGAGCATCCACGGATCTCTTTAATCTGACCTGGGAAGCCCACCTTTTCCCCCTGTCCCGGCACCATCATCCTTGGCCTGGGCAGCTGGAACAGCCTCCTTACTGGCTTCCTTCCTTCTCTGCAGCCTGTATGAGCTCTCTAGCCTCAGCTGATCCTTTCCCTCTAAAACTCTTTAGAGTGGTTTTATGAGTCGAAACTTCTTAACTGACCCAGTGTCCTGAGCGATCTCGCCCCCACCTGCCTGCCCACGCCATGCTGACTTCCCCTCAGAGGTGACACTCTCTATGGGCATTGCAGGTCTTGGCACACCCTCTCAGGCTGAGACATTTTCCCGACCCCTGCCCTTTCCCCCAGACCCAGCCCACGGCATACATACCAACAGATTTTGGTCCTCTTTCCTGCTGGACTCACCTGGAGACCCACACCCCAGGCAGCAGTACTAGCCGATGATAGGTGACACGTAAGATGAAACCCATCTGCCAGCCCTGAACATGTTTAGGTCCCAGGTCCCTCCCAGCAATTACCTTCTGCTTTCCAAGATTGTTTCTGCCTCAGTTTATACTTCTGTAAGATGGGAAAGAAGACCGCTGCCCCCTCCCTCATTTGAGGGGCCCAAGAGCATGAATCAGACTGTCTTCACTCAAGCATCTGTGTCCTCTAGGTCTGCCCCAGCTCTCACCCTGAGCAGTTCTTTCTACCCATGGATTTCTACTCTGACCCCTCACCACTCCTAACAGGTAGCTGAACCCAGTTTCCTACGCATCTACCTGTAATTATCAGAATATTTACATTCTCCATGCAGGTGTTCACTCACATGCTGGAGCCTCCCAGCTCTGAGTGACATTGTCCTCCTGTAAGATTCGGGAGCAGAAAACTGGGCATCACACAGGAAAGGCTGAGGGGGGCCTTCCCAGGCTGACACACATACATACCACTCCTGCTTCCAAGAGGAGGAAGGGCCCTTTCACACACAGGATGGTCTCCTCTTAAAACAATTGCGAGCCTTCTGCAGGCTCAGGGACGAGTGCAGGACCCAGGGCTAGAAACTTGGTTTCTTCCCAGCCCCAGTTCCCTTGAACTTGACCTTTGGGTATCTGGGCAAACTTCTGCCCCTCTACATCAGTTTCTCCAACTGTGCAATGAGCGAGGTCGAAAGGGAACTTAAGTTAGTGTTGTATTGGTGGGGTAAGCTGGTGGCTCCTGCCAGTCCTCAAGCCAGTGCTCCACAGTGTCCCTCTGCTTCAGCCAACTGTTCGTGACTGCCTGCTATAAATCATCGACATCTGATTCTCCAACTGTTGAAGAAAAAGTCAGAAATCCAATTTTGGTATGAATTTTCCTGATCTTTACCTGCTAGTAATGAATTAAAAATATTAGGAAGCACGGTAAGGAAGAAGGAAAACACACTAGTGAGACCGATGAGGCGTAGGGACCACTGCTTGCTAACTCTGGACTGGAAAAACCTCTGTCCCACAGCTGGTGCTGTGGCTTTCATCTGGGCTGTACAAAAGAACGGGCCCCGCCCTCCCAGAGATTTGGACTTAAGACCTGGGGTGGGGCATCTCAGTTTACAGCAGCTGCCAGTATAGGGTTGAATCCTGGCTGTGCCATGGACTAGCTGGGTGACATGGGTGTGACAGTCTCATCTTGGAGATCTGACCCATGTGGTCTGTGGTCAGTGAAGGGAGGAGTCTTTCATGTGAAGAGCAGGTAAGTGGTGTTCAGTGAATTAAGAGTGAAAAGCAATTCACTGATAGATGATCAGCAGCTGGAACCTGTCCTTGCAAAACAAGCCCATTTGCTTTCAGGACTGAGACAAAAGAAAGTTGCCCGGAGTTGGGGTGCTTGGGTCCCAGCTCCACCTCTGCCCAGTTGCGGAGTTTGGAAACAAGTTCTCCTGAGCTCAGCATCACCTAATTTTTTTCTTTTTTTAAAAGGAAAGGTGCAGGCAAGAATGAAGGCGAGTAGACAGGCAGGCAGGAGAGGAGGAAGAAACATTTATTTTATTTAGTTGTTCATCTTGACTGTTCCCTGGAGCGCTGGGTCACCAATGGGGATCCTAGGGATGCACGTGGACTATGCCCGGTGGACTTGTCTGCTAGACCACTAGGCTGCGCCTGTATACCTCCTTTTTAAATACAATGTATCGCTGAACTCACTCTTCTCATTGTGAATGTCAAAATTTTGCCCCGAAGTGATGTGGTAGTGGGATACCCATGGACCCAGCTCAATGTTTTCATGGGTATTGAGTACTAACTCACCCAGCAACTTCCGGGGCGGCCTTAGAAAGTAGGTATAATTGGCCCATTTGACTGATGGGAAAACTGAGGGAGACATAGCCTGGAAGGAGCGGAGCTAGCTTTGGAAGCCAGGACCCAAGTGTAACGAACTCCCAGGAATAGGGGAGAGATGTACTCAGGGGGCTGAGCAGAAGGGCTTGACCAAATTCTAGTCAGTCTCTTCTGAACTTTTTTCAACAGGTCTCAACGTTTTGACATCCTTGTTTGTCTAAATAGCCCAGCCTTAGCCAAAGGGACTTGGATGGGAGAAAAAAAAAAGTACAGAAGTCTGCTGACCAGTGAAGGCCCAAGGGCACCGATTTGTCAGCCTTTGTAGTCCCGGGAAGAAACCTGCCCAGCGCACCTGTGCGCTCTCCCCGGGTTCCTCCCAGCCTGGAGACCTGCGGAGTCACCACCGTCCAGGGTTGGGCGCCTCCGGGACCAATCCAGCGCACCGGCCCGCCCTCCAGGGACCAGAACAGCTCTCCGGGCTCCAGGGCCGAAGGATCCAAGGCAGCGGTGCCCGCCCCTAGCCCGCCCGGACGCACCCTGACCTCTCCCCTCCCCATCCCCGCCGAGTGCTCTCCGGGGCCCCCCTCCCTCCCGCCCCGGCGCTGGCCTCCCCCCCACGCCCCCCTGCACGATCTGACCCAGGCCTCAGATCGCCCAGTCCTCCCCCACCCCGCCAGCTGGCCCGCTCCCCAGTGGGGGGCCTTGGATCTCTCAGCCCATCCCCGGTGACCTCTAGCCACGCCGGCCCCCTGGCCCCGCACCCGCTCTCCCAACTCAGGGGCTCCCCTGCCGCTTCTCTTCTCCCCGCCTCCTTCCTCTCCACCTCCCAGCTGCGTCGCTTCCTCCTCCTCCCACCCCCCGTGGCTCTGGAATTCTTGGTGGCTGCAACTCCCCCGGCCGGCTGTCTCCCGGTGTGCGACTCCCGGGGAGTGTGCTGGCCTCGGGGCGCCGGGCGCGGCGGCGGGGGCGCGCAGATGTGTGGCTGAGGCTTAGACCTATCTGGGGTGCTTTAACGTGCACACGTGCGTGTTTCTGCATCCAACTGTTTATACACCGGTGTATAATTTTTTGTGCATACATACTCAGTGACGCTTGGGGAAACTTCTGAAAATCCTGGGCTGGCAGTTTAAATATAAAAAGGCTTTGTTTAATGCCAGAAACGTTCCCCCACACTGGGAGTCACCGACGCTCACCTGCTTCTTCCTGCCCCCTAATGACCAAGAGGCTGGAGCTTTTTTTTTTTTTTTTTTTGCGGGGGGGGGGGGTGTTAGACTGAGGTTTCCTTGTACGGAGGAAAGGTTATTTTACCCTGTCCCCCATGTTTCTCTCCTAAAGTTTTCTGGGTCCCACAAGCTTCCCAGTCAGTTCCTCTCCAGGGGCTGTTTAACTTTGAATCGGATCCCCTCACATACTTGGGAGACGATGCCAACATCTCTGTGGCTGCCGAATGAATTCAAGTTGAAATGGCCAGCATGCGGAGAGGGCTGAGGAGCAGGGTGCTTGGAGGGTACCTGAGGGCAAGGCAAAGAAACTGGGAGCCAGGGAAGCCAGGGAGGACATCGCCAGTCTCAAGTCGTATAGAGTTTAATTCCTTCAGTGTACATTTACTGTCTACACAAAGTAGTTGCTAGAATATATAACGACCACTTTGAATAAGGTTGGATTTTTCAGTAAGTCTATAGAATCGTGTGGAAGAGCATGCACTTTGGATTCTGGGTTGAACTCCTGATCCCACAATTGTACAATTTACCCCTTTCTGTGAAACTCTTTCCCTTTGCTTTTGGTAAGTGGAAACAATAGTGGTGCCCCCCCCCCCCCGCAAGGATGAAATAAGTTAATTTACATAAGTACCAGAAAGTCCTGGCACAGACATGTGCTGTGCAAGCTTTCAGTTTTTATTATCTAGAACAGGGGTTGACAACAGTTTTACAGACCCCTCCCTCAGGCCAAAAATGGCTTATGCATTTTAAGTGGGGGCGAGGGGCAAGAAGACAATATTTCAGACTGTGTGAAAAGTATATGGAATTTAAATTTCAGCATCTATAAATAAAGTCTTATTGGAACACGGCTTCATCCCTTCGCTGACATGTCTATGACTGTTTTCACTCCACAAAGGCTGAGTTAAGTACTTGTGACAATGTCAGCTCCGCAAGTGCAGGGATTTTTGCCACTTGGATCATTTCTGTGTCCTGAGGGCCTGGAACATAATAGATACTCAGTAAGTTGAGTGAATGAATTCGGCCAAAGTTAGTGATGGGACAGAGTTCCCAGCATTCCTGGGCTTGGCTTGGGGGTGTCCACAGCGATACAAGCAGATGTTCCTTTAGAGATCATGGTGCGGGGTGTGGGGGGGAATCTGTCTGCTCTACCCAATCAAGGGCAAGCCACTACTGCCCATTTCAGCCTTCCCTCGGGGGTTCCTCCTGTAGTTTAAGATGGCTCATTTATTTATTTACTTATTTATTTTTAAAGGCAGGAATCACAGGCAGGAAGAGAGAGGAGGAAGCATTTTATTATATTTGCACTTAGTTGTTCACACTGGTTGTCATCCACCACCCTCCCAACTTGAGACTTGAACCCTGGGGTATGTGGCCTGCGCTCTGTTGGAGGCAATTGACCTAACCGCTACTCCCCAGGGCTCACCAAGATGACTCCTTTTTATCCAGCCAAACCCCATGAGCAGACCCTGGGGGAGAGGAAGTATGAGATCATTGCTGGGGGTCCCCACGCTCCCCTCCCACTCTGGCAGGAAAACACAGGAAGGTGTTTGGGAATGCTTTTCGGAGGAGGACTTGAGCTTCTTGGGCAAAGCACTCGATGGCACGTATGATGAGATTCCACCATCTTTGCCAAGGAGTTCCTCAAAGACCCTGGAGAAAGTTTCCTGTGACAACCAGCTAGAGAAATAAAGAAAAGTGCCGCAGCATGAAGACATGCAGTCTTTGGGCTGGGAGGGTACCAGCCTGGTGCAGTGACTGGAACTTTGGACAGCACACAGACTCCCAGGGCTGGCAGCGTCTCAATTCCTTCCTTCAGTGTTTCCTGAAGACCTACTGTGGACTAAACCAGAGATGCTGTCAGGAATAAGACACAGTCCCTCCCAGGTGGAGTACACAGCATTCTGGAACATCAGTAATTATGATGCTCTGAAAAAAGTGCCTAGTTGGAGAGCCCCCCCGAAAAGGTGAAGACCACAGCCGGACATTTCACAGAAGGGGAAACCCAATAGCCAAAAACAGATGAGAAACTCACTGTGACTCTGATGTCAGAAAAAATACAGCTACAGCCGCTCTTTATGACCATCAGTTCTGGTTGGAAGTGGCAGGGGGAAGGCAGTTTCACGAATAGTTGGTAGAAATATGAATTTTTACAGCTTTGGGGGAAATAATTTGATGATACATATTAAAATCTAAACAAAGTACAATAGCAAACATAAGCTTTGTCCAGCAACCACACTCGTGAGATTCTATATTAGGATTTAAGGATAAATATACAAGGAAACTTACACTTTTTTTTTTTTTTTTTTTTTTTTTTTTAACTAAAGGTGCAGGTAGGGATGAAGGAGAGTAGACAAGCAGGAAGAAGAATCATTTTCTTTATTTTATTTGGTTGTTTCCCCCCACTATCCCAGCCGAGCCCTGGGACATGGACCTGGGTTCTTGGGAAGTATGTGGATTGCACCTGCCTGAGGTAGTGGACCCAACTGCTACTCCACCAGCGCAACATCCCTGATATTTCTGAAATGAGAAAATATTAGAGACTTTTACCTCTAAGATGAAAGGTTAGATTGTGATACATCTACACATATGACAGACATGACCATGAAAAAGAAAGACTGGGTGTTATTCCAAGTGACTTGGAGGGTTTCTATAACACCTGGTCAGTGACAAGAGCCAGAAATAAAGTGTCCAGATTCCATATGATGCACCTTAAACACTAATACCAACCTGGCTCCTTCCTAGATAGGTCCTGGCTGTTTGCATATGACCTATGAGCATGAAGACTCCTTCTGGAAGGCTATACACCAGAATGCCAGCCATGGAAGTAGAGATTATTAGGGACGTGTGTCAGTATGAGGGGACATAGTTGGGTTACCGCAGCAAAGCAGAAAAATTGTGCACCCACACTTTTTAACGTGTAGTCTGCCGCTTTCCGCAGGGTACTGTGTAAATCTGTCCATGCAAGTTTGCACGTGGACAGTGAGAGGCAGTGACACGGACCCAAAGGAAGACATTGCCTTAATCTCGGGTGGGACTGTGGGTAACTTTCCCTCTGGGTTGTTGCAGTTTCATTATACTGTTCCTTACACAGTGTTTGAAAAATACGGAGAGGAAAAACCATGTTGTAGCAACATTATCCTCAGCTGTAAACTGTGAGAGTGATTCTGTCTGGCGGATGGGAAGTTGAGGGGTCTTGAACAGAGCCTAGGAAGAGAGATTAGATGAAACATCCTCATTACTGGGAAGCAGACTAAAAATGAGCTGGTGCCCTCCCCATGCCCCCACATTCCCTACTTTTGGAAAGGAAAGATTGCCTTCTCTCCAATATATAATTATTTTAGCAGCTAGGATGTTCTAGGCTTGCGTGAAGCACTGAGGACAGAGCCATGAAGAAGATACACAAGGTCCTTGTCCTCATGGAGTTTGCAATCTAGTGTGAAAGACAGACATGGAACAGGAACAGTAAGTTGGAATGAGATGGTGATGTGTGCATGGAGATACAATGTTATCGTGATGGAGCCTGCAAAGCAGGAGATGCAGGCGCGCACCCTCGGCTGCTTCAGTCATGTGGTCAGAATCAGGAGCTGGGGGAAAAGGGTGGCTCTTTCTCACTGGCCTTGAGCTTGGAGTGCTGCTATGATCACTGTGTGGAGTCTGAGAATGAAAGCACCTTGCAAGGGGAGCAGGGCAGAGTCAAGAGAGTTGATCCCTGGGGACAGCGTTTGACCACCTGAATCCAGCTGTTCTGGAAGCTGCAGCCACACCCTTGTTGTTTCAGTTAGATGTTTAAAAATCACTGGCAACCCCCAAATCCCTAATTTTTGTTGTTAATGTTATTCATGACCCCACTGCTTCTTTGCTGTGACTCCACTGATAGCTCGTGAGGTCCAGGACCTGCCCAAGAGAAGACTCAGCATTTCTGGCTTTAAATCTCCCAAACCTAGGGCTTAGCTTCACAGATATACTTGTATGAGGAAGGTCCCAAAAGGGTGTGTGTCTCTTAGTGAATACTTCTGGATGTTGAAAGACATCTAAGCGTGAGACCCACATTCTATCACTTGGCCATGGTGGATGAGCATTTCTAGTGGTACAAACCCACCTGACATCCTGCAGAGCTGTTCCTGAGGGCAGCAGAGAACACCTCTTGACTCCCAGAGCCCCTGCTGGAGGTCTCTGCCCATCCTCTCTGCAGGGGCCCTAAGGGTGCTCAAGTCCTGTTCAAGATTCTGTATTTCCACCCAGGCCCTGGCACGCCCCGTCTAAAGAGTAAGTGCTGGAAACTTGCCTGCCTGCTGGTTACCCAGGGCAGTCCCCTTAACCCTGTAGCAGCATTTTTAAAATTGGAGATGCTTCGGTCTAGTTGGAGAGAGGAGAGGGTACCTAGGAGACTGGACTTGAGGTTATACTTGAGCAAGACTGGGAAAACATTCGTTCTCCATATCAAAGAAAGTCCCTCCTGAACAGATATGGTAACACTGATTAAGTGTGGGGGCTTATGGGTGTCAGTTCTTATTTTCTGCCTGTTTGAAAGCTTTCCTAAGTAAAAATTAACAGAAGTTGGGGCTCTGATGGAGATTCGGGGGAAGGCTATGCCTTCCTGCCAGCGTGACACCTGATACATTGTCTGTGGTTCCCAGATAGCCTCTTTATCTCGGTATCTGTCTATCGATGTCAATCTAAACATCAAGCCAGCTAAAATCAATACATCAACAGCTACGCTTCAGGCAAGGTATAGAAACATGAACGGATGGGGCAGGGGGAATGTGGAGGGAGATCTGCCTTGATTTCAGTCCTGGCTGTATCCCTTAAGGGCTATTTCCTGGGACCCCTAAGGGACACAGTTTCTTTGAGCCTCTGACGTCTAATCTGTAAAATGGTGATAATAACAGCATGTGGGCATCAACTTAGCCCAGACCGGAGAAATTCTACAGGATAGTTGGCTGGGCCTTGGGGTTGAGGTACTGGGGAGAAAGGTATGAAAAGGAGTGAGCTTGTCCCCTCCCCAGGTAGAGGAGAGAAAGCTCCTGGGAAGTCCAAGGGGGGTGTTCGGAGGGCAGAGGTGGCATGTCTGCTGGCGTTTTGCAGGTGGGTTGGTGCCCCACTGGAGGCACATCCCACGGGAGAGGCCCGGCCTTGGAGGATTGCCTCTAGTTTGAGCACCACTCCTGGACCCTGGTGTTTTAGTGCTTGAACCAGACCCACCCAGCTGGGCATGGGGATCACACACTAATGTCCAGGGGTTCAGTCCCACTGAAAAAATGTACATAAAATCCTTTATTGTCAGCACTGAAGAAACACAAGCAGCAGAGTCCACCGCTGCGGGGTGCTCTCCTCAGTCTCCTGTCCTTGTCTGCCTGCTCCGTTGGCTGCGTTTCCTTCCGGGCCAGCTGAGGAATTGGGGGGTGCCGTGCCAGCCCTGGGCCAGACAACCCCCATACACCTGCCCCTTGCGCCCACTGAGTAGAGGCTCCACCAGGCCAGGCACCTTCCCACACTGTCTGTTAGGGAGTAGACCCCAGAGGTTGCCAGTCGGTGGTGGTGGTATGAGGAAGAGAGGAAGAGGTAACTTTGTAGAGCCCTCTCCTAAGCTGCTTCCATCCTATAACAGTCTTGGGATAGTGATAGCCCCTCCCCTCCATTTTCGGAGAGGAGAGGACAGACCACAGAGAAATGAAATCACTTGCAGGGAAGCAGGGTCGTTGCGAGTACAGACTGCCTGCCTGCTACCAGGTCGGCCTGTTCCTACAAGAAGTGACGGCCCCCATCCAGAAACCTCAGAATATTTGGGCCCCTCACCCCTCAACATTTCTTTGCTATTGGGAATGGGGATTCTTGACTTGAAGGGTCAGCCCTGCCATTGGTTAGCAATGTGACCTTGGGCAAGTCTGCACAGACAAGATCCGCAAACAGGACCCTCCCAGGTCCAGAGCTCTGAATCCTGTGAGGCAGGCTTGGCCTGCATTTCTGCCCTTCACTAACAGGCTCTCCAGGAGTCCTTGGCTTGGCTGGATGGCTGCTGTGCTCCCAGGGGCAGGAGAAGGTTTGGAGCACTGGCAGACACTTCCCCAACCCGCCCCTCACTCCTGCTGCGGCCTTGGCTCTGGGAGGGGGCTCCAGGGCTTCTCCCAGTGGGTGCCGGAGGCCGGAGCCGCCTTTGTCTGCCGCAGGAGGCCAGCCAGGCGACTGCGGCTGCGACCGGCCCCTGCCCAGGCCTGGGAGATGGTTTTTTTTCCCTGTGTGTTGCAGCTGGGACCGTTTATAATAGGAAAAAAAGAGAATGACCAGG
This sequence comes from Solenodon paradoxus, assembly GCA_004363575.1. Classification (NCBI taxonomy): domain Eukaryota; kingdom Metazoa; phylum Chordata; class Mammalia; order Eulipotyphla; family Solenodontidae; genus Solenodon; species Solenodon paradoxus. Next base: position 11,545 of record RJWH01010485.1, read on the forward strand.
CCAGCCGGCTGGAAAATAAAGAGACTTAAAAAGAAAAGGGCTAGGCCTGTTCTTCTCCTGTGGAGGCTTTGGTTAAGCAGAAAGTTTTAGTTCCTTTCTGAAAGGCATTTGGGCTTTTGAAGTCCCCGGCGGGAGCTCCCTCTGGCCCCTGGGAAGCCAGGCCTGGCATGTCCCCATGTGCATGACCAGGATGGGGCCCTGGTACTCAGAGGAGGCAGCCCGGGCTCTGGAAAATGCTGCCCTAAGCAGGGTCCCCTGGGGTCTGAGCCCAACCCTCCTCACTCCCAGCCCATGTCCCACTACCTTTTGTGTCCTCTGCTCCCTCTGTCTTTGAACTCTGGCCAGGTGCTGGTTGGGCCACAGGTGGCGGGTAAACCTAGATCTGCTTCTTCCTTTATTCAGAGAACCGGAGAGATGTCACAAACAGGGTGCTCCAATGCCTAGGAAGGCCAAGAGAGGGTTTGCCTGAGGCCACCCAAGGAGCCTCAACATACTGAGTGGCTGCTGTGTGCGGTTGGCCTATAAATATTACCGACAGCTAACATGTACTGTGCACTTCAGTATGGGAGGGCCCAGCAATGAGTCCACAGACCTGACAGATTAAGAGAGCTGTGCCCTAAAGTGGCTTTTAGGGAGGCTACCTGACCAGTCCCTGCTTTAGCTAATTCTGGTCCTTTCAAATGTGCTTTCCTCCGTATCGCCTGACCCCTCCGCAGGGTCACAGTCATATCTGTTACTGAAGAAGGCCCACAATCAAAACCTAACACCCATCAAGCACCCACTGTGTGCAGAGCACGTGTGCCAGGCAGCTTATTTTGTGTCTCCACATGTCAGAGAGGTGAGTCCCTCTGGTGATGTCATCTTATGATTCCCACTGGCCTCATTCTCCTCACTTTATAAATACGGTTGCCTTGCCCTGGGATTTGAACGCAGACCTATCTAACTCAAGAGGCTGAACCCTTTCCACAGTACAGGCCTCTGTGCTCTGTGTGGTCCTGTCTGTTTAGAGCCTGTCTCTGGTCAATCTGCTCAGCTTGCTTTTCCAGTCACCACCATCCACTGGGCATCAAGTGGGCACCCTGGGGTGAAGAAGTTACATATAAAAATCTAGGACTCTGCCCTGAAGTAACTTCTGACCTGTTGGGTGGGCAAAATTTTTACCAGTCCTCTTCTGTTGTCCTCAGAAACCCTTATGTGAAGACAACTGATTGTGCCGACATGCATTGCGTCCTTCCTCTATCTTGCATCAGTGAACAGTTTTACTCCCAAAGTTATCACCAAGTTCTGAGCCTCTGCAGGGCACCAGGGATGTGGTACAGACTTTGCCCCGAATGTCTCACTTCCCTCCTTCCTGAGCAGCAGGTCCTCGATCCACGTACCGGGAGCAGAGACCACACATGACTGATGCTCTTCTGAAATCTTCATGGCCTTTCTCTTAGGCCTGGGCACCTAGTAGCTTCTTTTCATGATGGTGGGAGTGTGTGGGAGAGGAAAGGGTATGTGCATAAGAGAGACAGAAGATCAGCAGATGTCTTTTTTCAAAATGATCAGAGTGAGTTTGTTTCCACACACTCTTAGGTCTTTTTTGGTAGATAGTAGTGGTCAAAAAAAGAGGTTAGAGATGGGTAAGGGTTTGCTACTTTGGCATAAACTCTTTCCTGGATGATAATCCCAGACCGAATTCCGCCACACACACGGGTAAGTTAGAAATATGTTGGGTTCAAGGTGGGAGTACCTCGAAGACAAGAGGCTCTACAGCCAGTGCCACCAGCTTGACGAAGTCCCAGCATCTGTCCTTGCAGATCTCTTGACTACCCCACACCCCGGCCCATCAACTCCTAGGCAGGATCTTGTCTTCTGTTAGAAATCCTACCCAAAGGCTGGACACAAGATCCCTGAGGGATCAAACTGGGGTGGTGTCCTAAGGGTACCCCAAACTCGTTGGTCTTACATACCCTGTTCAGGAAAGAGATGGAGTGTCGCTCGAGACCATTTTACTACACCCTCCCTTGAGTGCCTTTAGTTTCACCAGTGAGAGCTCATTTTTAAACCTATCACATTTTTTGATATCCACGTAGCTAATTAGTGAAACATTGGTGGCGGACTGAGCTACTGATTGCCAAAGGCCTATGTGACCAGCTCCGGAGTGTGTCCCTACCCAGCAGGACCACTCCTAGTTAAGGCTTAGAAAACCCAGCATCCAGCACATGGGGCTCTTTTTTTCGTTTAGAGTGAATCAGACATTGCAAAAAAGTATTTTAAGAGAACAAAGCACCAAGTGACCCTGTGTCAGGTGACCCCGGCTTGAGTGTGTTTCACACCAGAGCAGCTAGAGATGGTCTACGTGGAGGTGGGGCCAGGAGCTCCAAACTTTCTTGAGGGTGTGAGTCCACTGGGACCCTCCTGCCAAGTTGTTTTTTTGCTGCCTTGTGGGTGTTCCTTGCAAAGACTGCTGACGCTTGAAGAATTAAATAATTATAACAATGATGATAAAATAGAAATGGCTTTCCCAGCTGAACAGAAACTAGAGAAGACCAGGAGGTTCCCACACCCGCCTTATTGTTTTTGGCACTATACTCCCACAGCCCTAGGGAGGCAGATGTCTGGGCTGCTGCTGGCCTTTTTGAATTGTGGTCATGGGGAGCGGGGGCACTGGAAACCTTTGGGGGATTTCAGGAGTATCTGCAGGGATTTTCTTTCCCCAAATGCCAGGCTGAGAACTAACAGCAGCGAAAGGGACTGTCTTTTATTTTTCCTTCCTCTCTTCTGAACCATCAGAATTATCAAGACCATGTTCTGGGAGAGGAAACCTCACTGCTCCAAGTATTGGTGCAGTGATGGGGGAGACCTAGATGGTAGGTGGCTGCTAATGAATAATCACAGTGCCAGGCTCACTCCCAGCAGAGGACACAATCATTGCATCCCCAGACAGGGGTACCCAGGGAAACGTGGATTCCACAAATGGATGGATTATTCAAATAAAACACAAATGCCAAAGAGAAAGAAGAACACAAAAAAATCAAGTCTACTCAAACACAAAGCCTTCCAAATAAACCCAAAGTACCTAGAAAGCAGGGGCATGTCTGTCTGTCTCAAGGGCTATCCAGGGAAGGAGACATGTCAGAGCAAAGAGGGAATTTGCAGTTGTGTGATTGGCATCTCTCTCCAGAAACATGGCTGACCTTGAGGGGTGGTGAAGGTGAGTCAAGAAGGGAAGTGAAGGCCCCATCTTGGCTGTCAGGGCTTGTGGACTCTGGGGCAAACAGGCAGCACTTACTAAGCGAAATTCTCTGGATGTCCCCACGAGATCCATGCTGTTTTCAACAACTCTGGAGATTCTTCAGGGATACTAACTTAGAGGCCACAAAAAGAACCCTCTTGTTTTACTTTATTTTCCTACCTTGTTTTTGTCACCCAACAGCTCCTCTTGCAGTCACCAGACCAGTCTGAATGACACCTGCCTCTTTTATGAAAACTCCTCACTTGCTGTGTGTCTAGGGGTATATCATTAAGGAACATGCAGAAATGAGGGGTGGGGAGTGAAATCACGACTTGGAAGGAAAAAGCCCATTTAAGTGAGCAAGGTCTTATTTCTTTTAAAACACATCAACTTGTACTTTCTCTTGCCTTCACAATGGTGGTTTCTTCACATTTACAAGGAAGGGGTTTCCCCAGTCCTCTGGGTAGGGAAGGAGCAGATGTCCTTCTTCCCAGAATTAGAAAGGGGGGGGCAAGTCTTTCTCCCTAAATCCCTGAATCCCAGCTGGAAACAGGCATGTGGGGAATAAAACACCACTTGAAAAAGACCTTTTTCTGGCCTCAGGGTGCCAGGCTGGTGAGAAGTGAAGCCAAGAGTGGCAGGGCCTTCACCCAGTGCCTCCCTGAGATCCTTTCAGTAGGAGCTAAAGACATTTTGTTGCTCTGGAATTTTCCTTGAAACAACACTTTTATGGAAGGAGTTAAAAATGAAACAAGCTTCAGAGAAAGGGTGGTGGGGGGTGCGGCGGCAGGGAGGACTAGGTGGTGCCGCGTCTGCATCCAGACGGCCACTGAGCTGGGAGAGGACAGTCAGGAGTCTGTGTCCGGGGTGAGGGGGTGCGGTGGGGGGGAGCTTCGCGATGCCAACAGGCGTGATTTCCACACGCGGAAAGGTGTCCAAACAACTTTGTGCGCTTCTCCAGGATCCCCAGTCCAGTGGATTAGTTCCCTTGGGATTAGGGTGTCACCCGCCTTCCATTCTGCCACTCTCATCTCTGGTTTCTGCGCTGCCCCCAGTTCCCCGGGAGTGGAAAAAGGGTAGCCCCGCGGGTCTCCAACAAACCGTCCGAGTGAGCCCCCTCCTTTTCTCCCGCACACCCCTTCCCCACCGCGTTCCTTTTGTCCTCCCTGCTCTACTCTCCTGGCTCCTGCTGGGCATGGTCGGCAGTCTCCAGCACCCCGCCTCTCGCCCGCCCCCCGCCCCCCCCCAGCCTGGGCGGGCGAGCCAGGGGCTGTTCTCCGCCCCCTCCTCCTTAGGAAAGGCAGCCCGCCGCGGGGGCACCCCAGAGCCGAGGCCAATCGCCCCCTCCCCCAGCGTGTGCCATCTGCCGCCTGTCAGCCTCTCTCCGCGGGCCTCGATCCCAGGCGCCGGCAGTGGTGGGGGAGCTGCTGATTCGGTCCCTCCTTCCTGGCTCCTTCCCAGGCGCCTTGCGGCCTCTGCCCTCGCTTTGCCCCTTGGCACCTCCTCTCGGCCTAACCCCGGTCATTCTTCAGCTGCAGGAGGCAGCTCCCACTTCCCTCAGGAAAGGCCGAAAAGCTGGGCATTCGGGGCGCAAGAGCTGGGCTGGGCGGTGGCCCAGGAAACCCTAACCGAGAGGGGGCGGCCCTCAGGGTTTGAGTCCCAGTTAGGGGATGTCTCTGCCCTGGTTCCAGTCATCTGGGGATCCGCGCTCTCAGTATCCCAGTATCAGGGTGTACACTTTGGCTTCGCGTTTGGTGGGTTGCCGGACTCCACCTTGGAGACAGC
>RJWH01010486.1:0-16544 GCA_004363575.1 Solenodon paradoxus
TGCCTTCTCCATCTGACGGTGGGCCCCCATGGCAGGGACAGCGCCCCAAATACACTTTCCTGCACCCAGCTCCTGGGCCCGCAGCCTATAGAATTGAGGGGGACAGAAGAAAGTGTGGGTACCAGAGGGGAAGGAAGTGACCAGATCCGGGTCGGTTGGGCTGCTGGGAGGCTGGAGGAGGCTCCCTCAAGGCTCTGGGTGGGGAGTTTGGGTGAATGGGTGCAGAACAGGTCTGGAGGCCGGACTGATGGACCAATGGAGCTGGCTGTCTCGTCCTTGAGTATTCAGTCCAGGAAAGGGTGCATTGAGCCCTGGCCTGGCCCTGCTATGTCTTGTGTCCTGTGTCCACAGCGCGAGCCATTGTCCTGGACAGACTTGACCCGCCTCAGCTGGGGACATCTGCACCATTTCCAGACCCCAGCTTGGGCCAGGGAGAGAGGTCTTTATCAGCTAGACTTGGCTCCCTCCCAGCTGGCAGCCGGGAATCAGAGAGCCTGCCTGCCCGCCCGCGGAGAAGCGGGTGTGTTTGCAAGTCGGAGCACTGTGGGGGTGGTCTCTCTCAGCAAGCAGGTGGCCCCACCCCTCTGCCCACCCCAGTTTTTCTAGCTCCCAGTTACTGAAAACCTAAACATCTGCGCCCTGGCCCGGCGGTGGGCGGCGGGAGGCAGGAAGGTCAGGGGCAGGCGCTGGCTTCCTGCCATCAGCCCGCGACATCAGATGGCGCTGAGCTATATTTAAAGGCTGCTTCCTCCGCCTCCACGGTGGGATCCTCCAGTGACTGAATCTAAGGGAGACCTGGGGGGTGAAGGGGTGCATTTTGTGGCTCAGGACCACTTAAAATCTGAGAACCTGGGTTTGAGACCTGGGGCCAGTGTGAAAAAACAAAATAACGAAAATGAAGCTGTTTCTCCCTTTCCCTCCTCCTGTCCCTCCTTTCACTCCTTCTCTTCCTGGTGGAGTAGCCTTTGGGTCAGCCGAGCACAGTCCACATAACATCCTAAGCGCCCAGGTTCAGATTCACATATTGGGGCCTGGGGTAGGGAGTGGGGGGACTGACAGCCTAGATGTGCAATTAGAATAAATAACAGTGCTTCCTCCTCTCACTTCCCCCCTGCCTGTTCCATTCACCGGTGTTCTGACCCACACCTCTCCTTAAAAAGAAAAAGAAAAACAAAACAAAACAAAAAGGCACCTGGTGGCCTGACAGATAAGTCCACATCCATCCTTAGGACCCAGGTTTGAGACCCAGGGCTGGGGAAACAATCAAGACAATTAAATAAAATAAAATATAGTACATCTTTCTCTTCTGCCTGCCTCTGCACCTTAAAAAAAAAATTCTGGGCACACCCTGGTGGCCTAGTGGATAAGGCCACCAGACCTACTCCACATACATCCCAAGGACCTAAGTTCCAGACCTGGAGGGTGGGGTGGGGAACAACTAAGATGAACAACTAACATGAAAATTATATGTTTCTTCCTCCTCTCTCTTCCTGCCTGCCTCTGCTCACCTTCATTCCTGTCTGCACCTTTCCTCTAAAAAAAACAGAATCTGAGACTGTGTCCCTAGGAAGGAATCTTGTGGGTCCCTGTGGATTTGGGGTGTCTCGGCACAGGCTGCCCTCCTCCCTTCATTCAGGGGTGCCCACAGGCAGCGGAGGGTCAGCCAGAGTTCTGCATTCGTATTTCAGGGGAGCCCCTGTGCAATTCCTGAGGGAGCCTCCTTCCCCTGCAGAAGCTGGCCTCTATGTCCTGCCTTTTTGTCAATGACATAAAGTGCCCCGGTATGTTCCTGGACACATCTTATTGATTTTATTGGTTAGAAGGCTGAGGTTGAAGGTGTGTGAATTGTGATTTATAGGAATCATATAATTTGTCACTTAGATGACTTAAGTATATTTTTCCTTTTTTTTTTTTTGTAAGGAGGGGTGAAAACAGAAATGCAGGCAAGTAGGTAGGGGGAAGTGTAGGGCCCCAAAGCAGCGTTCTCTAGGTTTCTGTTTTAGGTCAAAAACTTCCAGACCAATAGAAGTCACGAAGGGCGCCCCCAGGTGGAGGAGCAGTTGGGTGCAGTCCGTGTATATTCCCAAGGTCCTGGGTTTACATGCCAGAGCCGGCAGGAACAACTGAGATGAATGAAATAAATGAGGTGTGTCTTCTTCCTCTCTCTTCTTGCCTGCACCTTTCCTTTAAAAAAAAAGTCATGAGGGACCTTGGAATGCCCTGAGCTGCAGTATAAATCTAACTTACCCCCAGGTGCAGAGCAGCCCTGTCTGCCCAGGAGACTCTATCTCCTGTTTTTACTTTCTTTCTCCTCCACGTTCCCTAATAAACTTATAAAACCACACTGTAATGCTCAAGAATTCTTCCCTGATCTGTTCTCCACCAACCCCAGAGACCCTCATCAAGTAGGCAGGCAGGCAGGCAGGAAGAGAGAGGAGTTTAGTTGTTCACACTGGTTGTTTCCCGCCTCACACAGGACTAGAACCCAGGGGTGCGTGGCCTGTGCTCCTTCAGAGGCGATTGACCTAACCGCTGCTCCACCAGGCCTTGTCTTAAGTATAGTTCTCATATAGCTCTCGTCTTTATCCTCAGTTCCTGGGGGTCCCCTGAGGATGGTCAGGGTGTCAGGGGGCCCCATCACCTGATGAGAAGATGTAACTTCCCATCCCGCCCCCAGACTCAGGGAGGGGAAGGGCTGGAGGTGGAGCTCAGGCCCCGATGGACAGAGATTTCATTAATCTGACTCTATAAGGAAGCTTTCAGAATGCCCAAGAGAAGGAACTTCAGAAAGTTTGGGGAGGGGGTGAGCACATGGAGTTTGGGGACGTGGCCCCTGGAGAGGCCTCCTGACCCCTTCCCTTGTCCTGTGTATCTCTTCCATCTGCTGTTCCTGAGTTATAGCCTCAGTCATACATCGGTGAGTAACCAGGTTTCCTGAGTACTTGGAACCTCTGAGCTATAGCTGGTCACACAGGTGACCTGGCTTTGGGATTCGTGGCTGAGGTGGGGGCGGTCACGGGAGGCTGAACTTTTTAGCTGTGGAATGTGCCTCCCGATAGATAGGGTCACAGCTGAGTTGAATTCTGGAGCACGCTGCTGGGGGCTGAGAAGCGTTCGCGTGTGTGGCGGGCACCTTCACACCCACCCCCATTGGAAAGTGAGTCTCAAGACATCAAAACATGGTATGTCTCATTCTTGCCAGAGGCTATAAAGTGGGGTGGGTGACCTGTGGACAACAGACATCCATCTCACACAGTTTTGAAGGCTACAAGTTCACGGTCAAGGTGCCTGTTGGGAGTTTTTTCCCCTTGTCCCCCAGGAGGGAAGAAAAAAGTTCTTTCTATAAAGGCACTCGTCTAGGCTGACCAAATTTTCTGGAGACAAAAATGGGACATGAGGATGGTGAAAATGGGAAGGGATTGTGCACTGGTGACTAAGGGGAGGGGAGGAGGCTGAGCAATCTGAGCAGGAGCAGAGCAGCCAGGCCAGCAACAAGTAAGTGCTATGTGATGCCCATTGAAGATCACATAGTAGTGATGTGGGGCTCCGTGAGACTTCATGGCATTGGTCAGGGATGTTGCAAGGAATTTTGGCATCGCAGGTAAAAAACAAATCTGGTGCTCCTATAAGTCCTGCTCTAAATGTCCTGCCTAAAACACATGCCACCTTGACCATCCCTGTGCCAGAAATGCCCAATAACCCCCACAGTGCCAGAGATAACCCCACAGTGCCAGATATAACCCACAGTGCCAGAGATAACCCCACAGTGCTGCGATAACCCACAGTGCCAGAGATAACCCCACAGTGCTGAGATAACCCCACAGGGCTGAGATAACCCCACAGTGCTGAGATAACCCACAGTGCCAGAGATAACCCCACTGTGCTGAGATAACCCCACAGTGCTGAGATAACCCACAGTGCCAGAGATAACCCCACAATGCCAGAGATAACCCCACAGTGCCAGAGATAACCCCACAGTGCCAGAGATAACCCCACAGTGCTGAGATAACCCCCATAGTACTTACCTGTGGCTCAACCATGCTGCAGTGTTCTGCTCCCTTTGAAGAAAGAGTTGCATGCGGGGTGGGAGGGAATCCTGTTCCCACAGCTCCTGTTTTTACAGGTGGCTGGAACTGCACTAATGGCCATGGCCCGCTGCAGTCATCACTGGCAAGAGCCATCTTTTATGCGGGACACAAGGGACAGCTAATTTTGGACTCCTGTACAGACTGGGTACTGGGCCACCCCGCTTCCCCTTTTTCCCTGCATTAAAGAAAGCACTGGTTAATTAAAAACGGGACAAAATTGACATATTAAAATGATGGGATGCTCTGGAAATAGGGAAAAAACAATGGTATTGTCTGTTTAAAATGGTAGGTATGATTAGCCTACACTAACTAATCCTAGTCATGACAATTACCTCCTCCCAGACCCAGCCTCCCAATATCATCATAATAGGGGTTAGGACCGCAATATAGGACATTGGGGGTGGGGGTGGAGTCCTTCACAGCATAACAGGATGTGTGCACATAGGTCGGGCAGAGTCATGGAATGATGAGCAGGGAATGAGAGGCAGGCATCCCCTGTCTACCCAGTACTGAGGCCCACAGGCAAGTGAGATCCTGCAGTTGGATGAACACTACAGGACAGCGGTAGTTATCCTGCGTGAGGACCCCAGGACTGACCTCCCGTCTACGCTGGTCACCAAGGACTATCGGTGACTCCTGAGTGCTTGAAATGTGGTTGGTTCCAATTGTGATGTCTTCTGTGTGGAAAACATATGTTGGGTTTCAGACTTTTTTTTTTAAGGAAAGCTGCAGGCAGGAGCGAAGGCGAGCAGAGACAGGCAAGAAGAGAGAGAATGAGGAGCAAGAAGCATTTATTTGTTTTATTTAGTTGTATGTCTTGGTTGGCCTTTGGCCCTGAGTCGTGACCCTGGGTCCTTGTATGTATGTGGACTGCAATAATGACGGGTAAAATCGCTAGTCCACCAAGGCTGACACTTCTGAGAAGCACGGGGCCTCCAGCTCTGGTCAATCTTGCAGGATTTCAGGTCCAATATTCCTGAGATATCTACAACACTCTGGCTAGTCTTTAGAGAGTTCTTTCCACAGAGTGAACAGACACAAAGTCCCTGCTGGTCCTGCTTCTGCCCTGGAACAGGGAGCCCGGTGCTCTGATGTCCCTACTGCTGCCCCTCCTGGCTCCCCAGAACCCTAACTGGTTGATTTCGTTCATTTCATTCATACTGCCCGTAACCATTCCACCTCCGGCCTCCAGGTGGCGCTGAGTGTCTGCCTGTTCAACCTCAGCGTAACCCAGGCCCCTATTCCGTCTTTCTTTTCCGGGTTTCTAGTTTAATTTTTTCATCCAATTGAGTGATTTTTGTTTTCTTTTTCTTGGAGACAGAGGAGGAAGAAGCATTTAATTTGATTTCCATTTTTTAGCTGTCCGCACTGGTTGTTTTACCCTCGAATCCGGGACTCAAACCCAGGGGGATGGGAGTTGCATAGTTCAGAGGCAATGGACTTAACCGCTGCTCCACCAGGGCACGTCCAATTGAATGATTTTTGTAGGTAGCCTTTGATCAGTCAGGGAGATCTGGGCCTCAGAACGTGCTTTTTCCTTTTCTTTTTTTAGCACCTTTATAAAACTGTTTCCAGGGGCGTGCCCTTGTGGTCACTGAGATTCCGGTGTGTGGACCACATGCAGACGGAGGACCTAGGTTCTGGGGCCAGGCTGAAAACCAAAATGAACAACTAAACAAGTAAAGATATTTCCTCCTCCTTTTCCTTCCTTCCCCCTTAAATGTTTCTTTTTCTTCTTTCTTAAAAAAAAAAAAAAATTACAAAATATTTCTGGCACTCCCTGGTGGCCTAGCAGGTAAGACCACAGGACGCAAGCCACATACATCCCAAGGACCCACGTTGGAGGCCTGGCGCCGGCGTCATCCACCAAGATGAAGAATGAATTAAAATAAATAAAAATGCTTCTTCCTCCGCTCTCTGCCTGCCTGCTCACCTTCATTTCTATCTGTGCCTTTCCTTTAAAATAGAAAAAAAATATCTGTGCCTTTCCTTTAAAATAGAAAAAAAAAACCAAAAAAACATTTTGTAGGGGCGCCCTGTTGGCTCAGCATTAGGCCCTGTGTCTAGGACCCGGTCCACATTAAGCTCAGGGATCCGGGTTCGCGGCTGGGCTTGCGTTTCTTAAGGAAAACAAACTTTCTGCCTTTTTTTTTTTTAAGGAAAGGTGCAGGCAGGAATGAAGGCGAGTAGACAGGCTGGCAGGAAGAGGAGGAAGAAGCACTCTATTTTATTTGTAGTTAATTGTTCATAGTGGTTGTGTCCATCCCCACCCCTTCCACCCCCTCACCCCGTCCAGAACTGGAATTCAGGGGTATGTGGGCTGCCCTCCTTCAGAAGCGCTTGACCGCTGCTCCACCAGGGGGCGCCAAATTCTTTCTAAATAATAATGGTGACTATCGGGTGTGGTTGTAGAAATAATTTCAATCCAATCACAAAGTCTATACAACCTCGGTGGTCTGCCTTCCCAGCCCTCTCTGGAGGTCAGCACCGTCCGGATGAGCTGTGTATCCCTCCAGATCAAAGATGGTGAAGGCTTTCTCTAAGCTATTTGGTAGTCAGAGCAGGACGCGGCCAGAGGGTGCTTGGTGGGGAGGGGCTGGACCACGAGCGGCGTAGGAGGCTGGGAGGGGCTGGAGCCCTGGGAAGCTGTGGGTGGCGGACTCGAGGGGAGATTCCAGAGGGGCCCCGGGGCCAGTTGTGTCAGATGGAGTCAGGTGGCCAGCGGGTTCCAGACCTGGTTGGGGCGGGGCGGGGGGGCGGCGCGGGGCGGGGGAGCAACCAACATGAACAACTAAATAAAAATTTTAAAACAAGTTCAGTATAATTTTAAAATTTTCACACATTTCGTTTCCTGAATCACCAACGAATGAAGTTCCTTTGTTTTAAAGCCCCAGGTGGTGTTAATGTTTGTTTGTTTTTTCCTGCTCCCAACCCCCAGTCTTGAACCTGAATCCTTGTGATCTGCACTTTAGCTGCTGAATCACAAGAGTGCACTGTGCTAAGTTGTTACAGCAGTCTTGCGGGGGCTAACATTACTAGTGGGTCTTTTTTTTTTTTAAGCAAAACTCCAGGCAGGAATGAAAGTGAGCAGGCAGGCAGGCAGGCAGGGAGAGGAGGAAGAATAATTTTTATTCATTTTATTTCGTTGTTCATTTTGGGTGTTATCCGCAGTCCCATGACAGGAACCCATCCTTGGGATGCATGTGGGCTGCGCTGGCCAGAGGCTGTGAACTTAACTGCTAAGCTACAAGGTTGGGCTGTTTTTATATTTTTTAAGCTATCTTTTAAAAAGATATTATATTCTTCTATAGCTACGTTGTTTTTTATCCCCAGATGGGCAGATCTGTTTAATGGACAGTAATTGCTTATATCAAATATCCATAGGAACACATTCTATTGATAACCTCTGCCAAATAGATTCAAGTAAATATAGATATTTGTGCACTTTGTGGACTCTTAAACCTAGAAACTTCATTATTGGCTTCAGTTTTAAGGCCCTACACACAATTCAAAATATCTATGAACTGGGGTAAGGGGATAAAAGTTGGCTGAAAGAAACCGTGGGAGTCTGGCGCCCCCTGGTGGCTCAGATGCTAAGCTGGTGCCTGGGGCATGGACCATGTAAAGCCCAAGGACCCGGGTTGGAGACCCCGGTGAGGGGGAACAAAGAGGCAAAAATAAATAATAGTCCTACTTTCCTTCCTCCCTCCTTCTTTCTTTCTGTCCTTCCTTCCTCTCTCATCCCTTCCTCCTTCTATTCATTCATCCTTCCTCTCTCCCTTCCTTTTTTCTTCCAATACTTCTTTCTCTTATTAAAGAAAGAAACCACCGAATTCAGAACAATTAAATAGTGTATCTTCTTGCATTGGAGACACAATGTGAGCAGCAAAAACTGCGCTTACCTCCCGGCTCTTTCCCTCTATTCTGAGGACTCCTGGATATCTCTGGTGATTTCCCAGTAGGTGAGGGACAGCCAGTGACTGCTGGGGGCTTCCCCCAGGGCCCATTTCTACTCTGCCTCCCTTTTCTTGTTTTTTTTTTATTTCTAGTTGATGGGCAGACCTGACTGCATCGCCAGGCAATAAGGAGCGGAGAGCTTTCATGCAGAGAGGAAAAGCTCTCTGGGTAGATTTTACATCATTTTTTACACTGGAAACTGGGCCCGACTGGGATATCACAAAGTTCAACATGAGGGGCTGGGTTTAGTTCACCCTGTTGGAAGGAAAACCTGCAATTTGGAGCTAGTTTGTTGGTTATGTCTGCCCAAATTAACTTTTATTTTAAAAGAAAAGGTGCAGACAGGAACAAAAGTGAGCAGGCAGGCAGGAAGAGAGGAGAAAGAGGCACTTTATTTATTGTATTTAGTTGTTCATCTTGGTTGTTCCTGGTGGTCGTGAACCTGCGTCCTTGGGATGTATGTGGACTATGTCCGGCGAACTTAACCACGAAGCCACCAGGTGCGGTTGCCCAAATTAACTTTTAGCAAACTGTAATTGAAACCGGGACAGGATTTCAAAGCGAGGAGGGACACAGGGAAAATACAGTTAAACTGGAACAATCTTACTCAAACTGGGACCTCTGGTAACGCTAGCCTTCGTGACAGCTCCTTTATTTATTTCCCACCACAGTCTCCAACTGGGTCTCCAAACTGAAAGCTTTGCATGGTCCAGACCTTAGCCGCATCAGTCGCCTGAGCCACAAGGGGGAGCCCGAGATCTATGCTTTCAACCATCAAGGCTTCTTCCTCCAGACACGTTTTCCCTTCTTTCTTTCTTTCTATTTTTCAAGGAAATGTGCAGGGCGGAATAAAGGTGAGTAGGCAGACAGGCAGGAAGAGGAGGAAGCACTTTTATTTTATTTAGTCGTTCATCTTGGTTGTTTTCCCCCACTCTGGTGGCAAACCCAGGTCCTTGGGATGTGTTACAGGTTGAGCTTCTTCCAGGTGGCGGAACCAACCCCTTCTCCACCAGGGGGCGCTCAGACACGTGTTTTCAACCTGGCGTCCATCATCTTCCCTTTTTCATCCACGTAAATCTGTAACTTTATCACATCACTACATGCTGGAATTCCCACTAATCTATTTCCAGCATTTTTCTTCTTCTTCTTCTTCTTTTTTTTTTTTTTTTTTTTAAGGAAAGGTGCAGGCAAGAATGAAGGTGCGTTGGCAGGCAGGCAGGAAGAGAGGGAGGTAGAAGCAGTTTATTTACTTTTATTTAGTTGTTCATCCTCGTTATTCTTCCAGGCCTGGGATGCGAACCTGGGTCCTTGGGATGCATGTGGACTGGGTCCAGTGTCCTCATTCATTAAACCCCCAGGGCACGCCATCTGCTATTAATTTGCAGCTGTGAAACTGATCTCCCCTAAATTTTGTTCCGAGAGGTCCAGAGCAAACTTTTCAATACATGTCACTTTGGGATGTGGAGCTAAATGTTTATCAAGGTCCTTCAGGCCTTCAGAGAAGTTATTGTCTCTAGATACTCAGGTATCAGGTTATCTCCAGAAATAACCCTTCTGCTCTCTCTCTCTCTCTCTCTCTCTCTCTCTCTCTCTCTCTCTCTCTCTCTCTCTCTCTCTGTCAACCTTTTCTTTCTTTTAAGGAAATGTGCAGGCAGAAATGAAATCAGGCCAGCAGAAAGACAAAGGAGGAAGAAGTACTTTATTTTACATAATTTAGTTGTTCATCCTGATTGTTCCCTGTGGTCCCAGGACACGAACCTGGGTCCCTGGGATGTAAGTGGGCTGTGCTCTTACCTGGAGGCAGCAGAGCAAACCACTACTCCACAAGGGTGCACCCAGAAACAGCCTTTTTTTTTTTTTTTAGTCAAAGAAACCTTTCTGAAGGCAGGCCAAACATCTAGAGGCAAGGTTGTGTCATGAGAAGTGAGTCCCTCAGGAGAAAACCCCTCGTTTTTCCTTGATGGTCCAGCTCTCCCCATCCCCTACCCCATTCCTCAGCCTAGAATGTAAGTCTTTGGTCTGTACTATTTACCTTAGAATTTACAGTCACATAAATTCTCCACATGTATGTCATTCAATTTGGTCATTCCTCTGATGAGTTAATTTGTTTGCTCAATCGGCCTAAGAAGAACCTCAGAGGGTTTGGGGGATTTCCCCTGTGCCCCTATACACCATACATTTCCTAATCATTTCTCCATAATTTATCATCCTTTGAAGCCAAAACCCCACTCTTCTTTGTTGACTGACCTATAAGTCCATGAGTCTAATGGTTTCTTTGAATTTTCTTTGCTTTTTTGTAAAGGAAAGGTGCAGGCAGGAATGAAGGAGAGCAGGCAGGCAGTCAGGAAGAGAGAGGAGGAGGAAGCATTTTATTTTATTTCCATTTAGTTGTTCACTCTGGTTGTTTCCCCCTGGACCCATGACTCGACCCCAGGGGTATGTGTGCTGCATCCTTGAGAAGATGCTGCTCCACCAGGGCACACCTCTGTTGCTTTTCTTTTCCATAAATTGTACTAAAAATTCTGTTTTTCCCACTGTGAAACTGTTCCTTGTGAGTTTAATTTACAGGCCCCAGTCACCGAATCTAAGAGGAAACATTTGGGCCTTGCTGACACAGTGGCGAGTACCATTTCACAGTCAGGACATTGAGGCTCAGAGAGGCAGCACCTGGAGGCTGTGGGCTGCAGGGAAGGAGTAGTAGTAATTCCTTGGAGCCTTGAGAACATGTCTGAAATGGAGGTTGGCTCTCTCAAACCTTGGCATCCCAGAAAGAGAGCTTTCCAGGATACTGGCAAAGCAATTCTAGCCCTCAGAGTCTGTCTCCTTGTTACTTCTTCAGGCTTTCAGATGATGCCACTCAGGCCAACGACACAGGGGACTTGAGATGAGCAGGCTTAAGATCTAAGCAATGCTTTATCCACCACCCCTACAGACCGTGTCTCCTGATCAGCTGACTTGTTCCAACTTGAAGGTGAGGGTTGTAGTGGCCTGGAACCCAGGGTCTCAGCTTCACTCGTGGTCTTGACCTTTGGGTCCAGGGGTTGGGGGGGACCCCAGTGGTGGACCTCTTTCCCTGGTGGGCAGATGGCTCCTCTCCAGGGCTCTCTCTGGTTCCAGAAGGAATTGCACAGCTCTGGCACAGGCGCTGAGTTTCTACTAGCTCCTCTGCTGGGCGGGCATCACGACAGAAGGACTTCTGCAGATCAGCCCTGGCCTGCCCTGGCAGTGGTGATGAGTCAAGCTGTCCACTGCCATTGTTGTTATAAGAGGAGCTCTGACCCCTGAAACCTCTAGACGTGGGGGCGCTGCAGCGAGATCAGCTGACCTTTCAGCTTGGATGCTACCGTCTGAATGGAGAGAGTAAAGAATAGCTTACCATGGGCCAGGTACCATTCTGAGAACAGCAAAGGGGCACAGGACCCCGGAGGCTGTTGGGACCCTTCCAGAGGATCAAACTATTTTCTTTAAAGGACAGGTGCAGGCAGGAATGAAGGTGAGCAGGCAGGCAGGCAGGAAGAGAGAGGAGGAAGCATTTTATTTTATTTACTTGTTCATCTTGGTCAGTCCCGGGGCCCTTGGGATGTATGTGGATGTACTCAGCCAGAGCAGCGGACCTCACGGCTCCTCCAGCAGGGGGCGCCCCAGCTGTCTTCTGTGAAGCCTGCCCGCTTGAGAAGCAAAGGTGTTAAAAAAAAAAAAAATAAGCTTCACTTTTCATGGAATTTTTTCCTTTGGGAAACATGGTTACATTTTCATCTAACATGTTATTCTCATTAGTAGATGATCGTCTATGGTGATTTTAAAATACAGTTTGAATTTCAAAATGGTAAAGAGAGGAAGCTAAAACCCATAGAAATAGATGTCTTTTGGGGTCTTCAATAATTGTCAAGAATATTCAGGGGTCCTAAGACCAAAAGTCTGAAAACTGCCAGTCTGGTCCACCGCCTGTTATTGCAAACAACGCTTCATTGGCACAGCCCACTCATGGGTTCGCACATGATCTGTGGCAGAGCCTGAGACTTATACACACACATAGGCTGCGTGAAATCATTACTTCGGGAGCCCCCCTGATGGAGCAGCGGTTAGGTCAGCTGTCTCTGAAGAAGCACAGTTCATGTACATCCCAAGGATCCGGGTTTGTGTGCATCGCGGGGCCAAGGGATGGGAAAAACCAAGATGAACAATTAAATAAAAATACTTCCTTCTCTCTGCCTGTCTCCCAACTGGCTTTCATTCCTACCTGTACCTTTTCTTAAAAAAAAGCATACCTTTCTGATCCTTTAAGAAAAGGTTTGCAGATTGCTGGTGTAGATGCTGCCTTTAATCTCCCTGAATCCTGATAATTCTTTCCATTTTACAGATGAGGAAACAGAAAGGTTAAGTCGTTTTCTTAAAGTCACACAGCCAGTAAGATGAGCTGACCTGGGAAGGCTTCAAGGGAGCCTCTCAGGGTCCCAAGGCTGATCAAAAATTGGGGTGCAGTAGATGTCTGCAGTCTCCTCACCTGCCTGGCTTTGGATCCCTTTTCTTCTGGTAGGAGCACCCCCAGTGTTCCCCAAGATTATCTCCCTCTCCTTGACTGCAGACATCGTGAGAGTCTCCAAAGTACTCTCTAGGAAGAGCCAGGAGCTGCCTTTTCAGATCAAACATTAAAAATAAAAAAGGGTGCCCCCTGGCAGAGTAGCTGTTAGGCCCACTGCTTCTGGTCAAGCGCAGTCCAGACACATCCTGGGTTCACACCCTGGAACAGGGGCAAACAAACAATATGAACAAACAAACACAAATAAAATGCTTCTTCTTCCTCTCTCTCTCCGCCTGACTGCCTGCTGGCTTTCCTTCCTGCCTGCACCTTTCCTTTAAAAAAAAAAAAAAAATGCTGCTGGGATCCCCTGGTGGTTCAAGGGTTAATTAAGCCCATGCCTTGGGCACAGTCCAGGGTTTGCAATCTTGGACCAGGGCTGCAGCTAACATGAACAAGGAACTAAAAAAAATGCTTCTTTCCTGACCCCTCCCTCCTTCCTTCCTTTCTTCTTTCCTTCCTCCCTCCTTCCTTCCTCCCTCCCTCTCTCCCTTCTTCCTCCCTCCCTCCTTCCTTCCTCCCTCCCTCTCTCCCTCCTTCCTTCCTCCATTCTTTTCTTCCTTCTTTCCTTCCTCCCTCCTTCCTTCTTTAAAACATTTTACAAAAGGAAGATACATTTAAAAGCTGCCTTTTGTTGCGCTACGCTGTGCACCTTAAGCCTAGTTAATGTTATCATGCAATATCCCCTCAATAAAATCAGCTATTTAAAAAAATGGAAAACAGACTTTGACCCCAACTCGAACAAAA
This sequence comes from Solenodon paradoxus, assembly GCA_004363575.1. Classification (NCBI taxonomy): domain Eukaryota; kingdom Metazoa; phylum Chordata; class Mammalia; order Eulipotyphla; family Solenodontidae; genus Solenodon; species Solenodon paradoxus. The sequence continues at coordinate 13,372 of RJWH01010486.1, forward strand.
GGATATAAATGATATGTTATAGATTTATTATTTATAGATAACATATAACTTAATAAATATAAACATATTATACTCATATTTATATTCTAATATAATGCATATAATATAAATATAAGTATATTATATATTTTATAAGTATATTTTAATGAGTGTATATACTATATACTTAAAATATACTAATAATAAAATGTATAATATATTTATATTATATATTGATACACACATATATACATATTTATAAAACTGGTCTTTTGCTGCCTGAATCCACACAGCCCCTCCTAATCTGACTATATTTCTACGGCTCTGGACTATATGCCTGGAAGTATTCCCAGGCAGGGGGGTGAGGCCCTGGGGATAGGGGTGTCATGGGGGGCGTGTAGACGGGGGCCGGGGTCAGGCTGAAGGTGGGGTGGGGGAGGACAGGCTGAGTCCCTTCCTAAGAACCCTGCCATCACACCTACCTCTCATGGGCTTCTCCGACCTCTGACCTCTAGGCCGGGGCAGATTTAGCGCATCTCGCATCTCGGGAAAGTCTTGAGTCCCGGCTGCCGGTGGGGTGAGGTGGGGAGAGACTCCAAGACTTAGGCTGCATTTATCCTAGTGCTTCGTGTAGGGTGTTTCCCATAGTTGCTAATGTTTGCGGGGTACCCCTGGTAGGTGAGTGCACTGGGAGGGAGTGAGAGGAGGAAGAAGCATTTTATTTATTTAGCTATTTCCCAGGGCTGAGGCCACAGATGAAGGTCCTGGGCGCTGTATGTGGACCGCTGCCCGGGTGAAGGCTTAACCCCTAGCCACCAGGCCCCTCACTCTGATGAGAATCTTTCCGCCCGGCCTTTCCATCCCAGCTTAGGCGCCCAGGGCCCGAGGGGCGGGGCTTGTCTGGCTCTTTCTCCCTGGGGGCACGGAAGCCCCCAGACATTTAAAGGGGCAGGCGCTAGAGATTTATACGGGTCTCCTTACCCACTTCGGCTTTCAAAGCTTTTCCATTCACCGGTCCCACGGACACCCGCGGGGAGGTGCGAGTGGTGGGAACTTTTGATTGCTCGGTAAAGACCCTTCTAGGCGCGCCCTGGTGGCTTAGCTGTTAAGCCCGCAGCCTGTGCTAGAGGCGGTCTCCACGCGTCAGAAGGACTGGGTTGGAGACCTGGGGCCGGGTGGGCGGAGGGAGGGGAGAGGAGGGGACAACCAACACGAACTAGCAAATAAATTAAACGCTTCTTCCTTTTGCCTGGCTGTCTTCATTCCTGCCTGTACTTTTCATTTAAAAAAAAAAAAAAAAAAAGAAGAGTGTGCTCTGGTGGAGTTGCGGTTTGGTCCACCGCCTCCGGCAGAGCGCAGTCCACATATTTTCCAGGGTCAGGGGTCAGGGTTCCTGTTCTGGGACTTGAGGTTGGGGAACAACCAAGATGAGTAACACAATCAATGATTTTTCCTCCTTTCTCTCTTCCTGCCTGCCTAATCCTCTTCATTCTTGCCTTCACCTTTCCTTAAAAAAAAAAAAAAAAAAGAAAAGAAAAAGCGTCTTAAAAATTAAAGACCACTCCAAAAGCCCTTTGAGTCAACTTTTTTATTATTTTTTTTTTCTTTTTGAATGTCATGCAATAATTCACAGTCCCAAGCCCACAGTTTTCAAACAAGGTAGGAAAAAGGAAAAAAAGAAGCAAAGGTGGTAGGTGGGTTTTTTTTTCCTTTTCTGTTGTTTGTTTTTCTTTTGTTATTTCAGGCAGGACCAAATGTCAGAAAAAAGTGCTTCTTTTCTCAATCATTAATTTTTTTGTCCTTTTTTAAAACGTTTTTTTATTGTATTTGTTTTAAATTGATTTCTGCAGGCGGTAATAGGTTTGTTACAACCAGCAAGCGCTCCTGTGTCTGAGAACGAGTGTGGGGTGAGTGTCGGACGTCTTCCGCCTTCTGCGCCACACGCGGGCCACCAGCTGCGTTCACCAGGGGAAGGAAAGATTCAATTGAGATGATAAAACTCATCAATAGAAGCGATATATTTTTTTCTCCCCATGTTTCTTTTAAAAATGTTTTTTTTTTTTTTTTTTTTTCGTGTTCCCCAAGGTTCTCCAAAAATGGCTGAGTGAATTCGAATCCCTTGGCCGAGTGATTTGTGCGCCCCGCCCCCCTGTGCCCCCCACCCCCGACATGGGGGTGGGGGGCGAGGATGAGAGCTGGGTTGGGGGGACGCCATCCCTGCCCAGGGGCGGCTCATCCGACCGAGGGGCTTTGCGGGACACCCTGGTGTATCCCCCACTCTGGTCCCTCCAGAGTCCGGGGGGCGTCGGGCAGGTGATCTCCCGGGCCGTCGCGTCGTGCTGGGGAGGTAGCAGCGAGCTGGCCCTGCGGACTCTGCGCGGCTGCTCCCCGGGGGCGGGGGGCGTGCGCGTGGGGTGCGTGGGGGGGGCCGGGCGGGCGCGGGGCCACCTCGCCCGGGCTTAGCACCAATCGTCGTCGTCTGTCTCGCTGTAGGCTTCGTGTGGGCCTTTCCGGGAGCCCGGCCCGCGGGGCCTGGCCAGTCCGTGGGCCGCGTAGTAGCCGTTGGGGAGTCGCCGGCCGTGCCGGGAAGGCGGGGCGCAGGCGGGGCCCGCGGCCCGGGGAGTCCTGGGCGAGCGCGCGATGGCGCCGGAGCACGCGTGGCGCGCGGGGGGTGGGACGTCGTAAGGCCCGGCCCGGGGGTCCTCCCCAATGCCGCCGCCGCCGCCGCCCGGGCCGTCGGCCTCGTCGTAGCCGGAGCCCCGGTAGTAACTGTGATGCCGGGGTCCCGGGGGCCCCTCGGGCGCGTGCGGACCAGACGCTGGCCACCGCGCCGCGACGTGGCGACAGGCCCTGGGGGACTCGCTCCGGGCAGGGCCCCGCCGTTCCATCCCCGGCGAGGGGCTGCTGCCGTGGACCCCCGGAGGCCGATCCCCGGCCACAGGCTCCGGGGGGTACCTCCGCGGCCCACTGGGGACCGACCGGCCTGGCCGCTGCTGCTGCTGCTGCTGCTGGGGCCCCCCCGAACCGCCGGCCTTACGGATCACGGGGGAATAGGACACGTGTGGCCGGGGGGTGGAGGGGGTCTGGGGGAGCTGGCGGCGTCCCCGCCGCGGAGTGCTGGTACCCGATGTTGACGGGGCTGGGCTTCCACTTACGGAACTACTGCCCTACACGAAAATTGAAACAAAGGAAAT
>RJWH01010487.1:0-16543 GCA_004363575.1 Solenodon paradoxus
CGAGTCTCGTTTATGTGAATCAATCCATTTGCTTTTCTATTTAAGCCCATTTAAGTTGAGTTTCCTATTGCAAAAGAAGCAGCAGCACGCTATTTATCCAAAGATCCATCATCTCTAACTTTCTGTCATTCTTCTTTTTCTCTAGACTTTTCCGGCATCTCAGTCTGGTCCACACCAGGTGGACAGGAATCCTGTTTTTCAGGCTCTCCAAAGAAGGTCATTCCCAGCTTTCATCTCTCAACAATTTTAGTGCTTAATGGCAATGTTGGGGGACTCTGCCCATGAAGTCCACTTCTCACAATGCTGTTGATGTCTGTATCTTGTCCTTGGTAGTGGCTGCCTGGGATCAGCCTTACATCAAAACTATGGACCTCTGCTCCCTTTCTTGCCTTTTACAGAAAAGTAATACATGTTCAAACTTATTAGACTCATTTTCTCACTTTTGTTTTTAATTCCTATCTCATGCTAATTAACTATCAATTTTTTTAAAGGAAAAGTGCAGGGGAAAATGAAGGTGAGTAGGCAGGCAGGAAGGAAGAGAGAGGAGAAAGGAACATTTCATTTAGTTGTTCACAGTGGTCTCTCCCCACTGGCCCGAGTCCCAAACCTGGATCCTTGGGATGTATATGGACTATTCCTGGTGGACTAAACTGCTAGGCCACGAGGGCGCCCCAACTATCAGGTTTTAACATGGGCCAGTCATAGTCTATTTGCATCTGTCTGAGGCAGATTCAGATTAATAAGACAGTGTGCTGAACAGCTCATGTCTGTGGAGCACCATGAAATCCACTGTGCTGAGTACGTTCCAGGCACCCTGCTCATTGCTTCTTCACTGGAGAGCGGATGAGCGGTATGTGCTCCCCCTTACCTGCTGAGGAAACAGGCCCAGAATGTTATATAAGTTAATGTAGCTATTTAGTGACAAATGCCAGAAACTCAATTTCCTCTTACTCCAAAGTCCAGCTCCCCAATGTCTTCACGCTAATGCTTCCCGAGACCCAGCAGGCCAGGGTGGGTTTGGGAGGCAAAGCTCATGCTTGGGCCACGCACCTGGGAGAACGGAAAAAAGAGCATTTCTCAGGTGCAGTGATAGTTGGACACGCTGAAGTCATGTGTGTCTCACCTGTCTCACCATGGTTTCTGTGAGTAACTGCAAATGTTGAGTCATCTTGCCTAATTAGATTAATGGCTGCTGGCGACAGATACCTCCTTTAGACCCAAGGGCTAGGGCTCCAGCTCACCTGCTAGGTCTGAGAGCAAATAGCCATCACTTGCCACCTGTGATTCAAGCTTTGCTTTTCCTGATGCTTCTGGGCAAAGCAGGCAAGACAAGTCACCTGGAGGTGCTGGCGAGGGGCCTTGTTGTGAGGATGTCGGGGAGAGAGGGAGGGCATGGACCGGGGTGGGGGGCGCGCCATGTGCAGCAGTCACGTCCTGCAGCATGGTGGGGGGCAGCACCAGCCAGGCAGGACCCCGCGGGACATACTGCTGAGGCTTTGTAGAGGCAGAAGAATCTGGGCTTCACTGTCCGGGTGGGGGCAGGGCTGGGTTGGCACCTGAGTAGAAGGGTTGCTGTGACTGAGGACCTGTCACTTGTTTTGTGAGCACGGCCTGATGGACGTGGCATCAGTGGAAGGCGGTGGAAGCTCTCTGACCAGACACTGGACCCTCGAGTGGACAGCTCACCTTCAACAATAGCGTGCGGCCAGGAGCTCTGGGACAGGGCCACGAAAAGGGGGGATCAAATAATAGCTCTGAGGAAGCAATAGATTAATTTTCTGGTGACCCCTCCCACTTTCTGCACCTGCCCTCCTGTGGGCAATACGGGGACTCGACAGGTGTTAGTAGTTTTCCAGGTGTTGGCTTCCAGGCGTGCCCCGCAGGAGGGACCCTGAGAACATAGTGTCCCCCACCTGTGTCTCATGCTCAGATGGCAGGAGTGTGTGTTTAAGGACGTCTGTCTGTCTGTGTGTATTCATGTGCCTGTGTGTATGTGGGCGCATATGTGTGCATTATTGTGAGCGCATGTATGTATCTGTGCATGTGTGTATGCATATGTCTGTGTGTATATGTATGCATATGCGTGTATGTGTACACGTATGTGTCTGTGTCTCTGTGTGTATATGCATGCATACGTGCGCGCGCGTGTGTGTGTAGACCTGTATTTGTGAGGGAACTCGCACAGCCTAGGAGTTCAGCTCATGATATGATGATGTGTTTTTCTTAGACAGACAAGGAAGTGAGGAATACCACCTCCTAGTTACCTCCATATCCCTTCCTCACAGATGAAGAAACCAAGGCACACTTGGTGCTGCCTGGCACTTTGATTACAGGTGTGATTCTAGGACAAAAATAGTGTTTGAACTAAATTGCTCATTTATCAGTGAATTCCCTAGCTGAGAGTTATAAATAGAACATCACCTATTGCTTCTATGTTCCTTTTAGGAAAAAAGAACATATGGGTGGGGGGATGTTATAAGAATGAGAGAACCCTATGTCTATATCCTGAATGGGGGTTAAGATAATCAACTAAATCCTGATTTTGGAATGAAATAAAAAGGTGGCCATCTTAGTCACCCTTTTCTGGACTTCTTACCTCTTGGGTAGCTTACTTGTAAGTATATCCTTTCATTCATTCATTCATCCATTCATCACACAAGTATTTATCAAGTACACCAGTATTTTGCTACTTATTGAATTATTCAGATATTTGTTAAAAACACAATTAACCGCCCAGGTCTTAAGCTAGTCAAGTTGATGGAAGGTAGGTGCGTGATACTGTCCTGCCCTTGCAGTCGCCAAGAGACCAGGCAGACATGGTTAGAGGAGGGTCTGCCACCATGCTCCCTTCTGATGAGCCTCTTGCAGTGTCCCTTGGTCGGTGTGGTAGAGGGCAGAGAGTGACAAAAACGAGTTAGAAAGCTTCTTGGGCTTGTAGTCAGGAAGCATGGGTCCTGCTCTGACTCTGCTGCTTACCAGCTGAGCATCTTAGTCTCTGAGCTTTGTTTTCCCCATCTGTCAAGGCAGATAATAACAGCTACATTGCAGGGTTGTTTGGGAACACATACAATAATTTATAGCACATAATCTGCTCAGAATTATGTCTGGTGTGGTTAGCGCAAATAACTAGCATTTATTTTTATTAATATAAAATAAAAAAAGGACCTCCATTTGTGTACCCGGAGCTGGCCCTCTTCCTCAGGCTATGAAAGCTGACCTCCGTATTTACAGTGGTTCTCAACTATCCTGACTCAGATCCCCTGGAGAGTCGTGACACTGTCCTGCCACCCCCCCCCCAACTCCATAAACTCCCAGGCCACCAGAGCAGAGAGTCATTCTGGGACCCATTCTTTGCGCGTCAGGTGGCCTTGATGAAAGACCCCAGGTCATTTGGACATCCCCTCCCTGCTTCCCCCAAAGTATTTGCTCATCGCTCCTGTCCCCCCCGCCAGATGTATTGCTTAGGGCTGTGAACCTTAAACACAGAGCACAGAGTTGCCTCCAGGGAACTTGGTTTAGACACACAGTCTGCACCCCGCCAAGACTGGATGAATCGCAAGTTCCCCAAGTGTTGCTCAGTGTATTTTACCTGCTAGGCGATGCTGATCAGGAGGCCCGGCCTTTGTGGATGTTTCTGCTGGACACTGTCTCACTCAGGCCAGCACTAGATTTCTATCCCAAAATAATGCTGTTCACACAGTTTTGTCAAAGCTCAGTGACAATGGCCTGTGCATCAAACTAAGAAGGGAGAGCCCTTGACAAGGGGTATATGTGACAAGGGGAAGGACTCTGAATACACAGGGGCTCTGTAGACAGCCCTGGACATGAGGCATACTCAGGGCTTTAAGAAGCAGCTGCTGTTTTTAAAATTGAGTTTTGGCTTCTGGGTACGGAGCTCCTTGAAAGGCCGGTTTCCATTTTAGGAGAAGAGACTCCCAACTCCGGAATTAAGAAACCAACTGGCTGTTTGGGAAGCAGTTAAGAAATAGGACAAGAGGTGTCATACACAGGCTGGCAGCAGAGCCTGCAAGAAAACAAGCAGGGTGACTTTGTTTTCATTTTCCTTTCTGCGTCTGAAATGAGCTGGAAGGAGAGCTGTGTGTTAGCAGCTGGTGTGGAGATGGGGTGCCCTGGCTCCAGGCTGCTGTGCAAAAATGAGCGGGAGTTCATTCCTAGCTGAGCCTAGTGGCAATGTCTGGCCCCAGCCAAGAGACTCAGCAGAGAGCTGAGTGGAAGGTGGAGAGTGTTGGTCTCCACTGATCCAGGGAATGCTGCCTTCTCAGCAATTTAGATTCCTCTGAAAAGGGATTAGAGAAGCTTCTCAGAATAAAGACTGGAAGGGGAGGTCATCCCACTGGGGCAAAGATTGGGAGATAAAGGCATAGAAGTTAACTGAGACCTCTGTGAAGGACTTTGAAAAGTGCAGACTCTGTGGCTCTGCCGCAAATCCAGCGGCCTAACTGCCACATCCCTGACCTGCATCGCTGGAGGCTGGAGGCATCAGCTAGTGTTGAAGGTGATACTCTGTCCTTCCTTTAGTTCTTAGTCCCCAGTCAGCCTCTCCTAGCAGAGAGGCAATCAGTTCAATCCTTGGAGACTCAGGTTTAGGTGGCTATGTAAGGTATTTTGGTTTAGTGGGTCCTTAAATAAGACAGCTTTTCTTCTAATCTCTCTCCTGCTGCCAGTCCCAATCCTCCGGGGCCTTACTCTGAAACTGCCTGCTGCTTATTTAAAAAGTGCAGACCGCACAATACAACAAGTTGGTACTCTAGCAACTCATCTGGCCTGCAGAGGAAAAATTCAGCTGCCCCCACAACCCACCCGCAAGCTACTCCTACCAGAAAGAACACGGAAAGTATTCTCTCTTTTCTTGGCCAGCAACCTCCCTTTAATTGAAAGATGGTGTGTGCGCATCTGAAATGGGGGCAGGGTGCAGTGGAGATCTCCTGCCACAACAAGAACCGTTCGCAGCAGGCCTGAGGTGGGTCTGTGGGGAGGGTAGGTGGTGCAGGTCCCGGATGGGATGTCAGTCCTGGACTCTGATTCCTTGCTGAGCCCTTCCGGTGAGCGTATCAGACGAACCCCTATTCCTGCCGCATGTGTATACACACAGTGTGTGCTTCAGGAAGATTTCCGCAACATGACAACTTAAAATAAGTGCAATTTAAAATCTGGTTCTCCATTCCTGCGCTTGGATCCAAACTTGTCCTGAGATCGGAGAAGGCGCTGTAGGCACAGAGCTGCAGGGGCGTAGGAGGCGCGGCGCCCGCGGTAGCTTCCCAGCCGTGACGGCCAGCGGCCAGCAGGTGTCACTGCACTCTCGCTCTGTCGCGGCGCGCGGCCGACCCTCCAGGGCCCCTCCAGGACCCCTCCCCACCGCGGTCTAAGGGGTCCCGGTCCCGGTCCGGGGCTGCAGATAGTTCTGCGGCAGGGCGGACCCAAGGCCACCTCTCGCCGAGCGGAGCTCTGAGCTCTGGCCCGGCCTGCTCCTGGGTGGGTACCCCCGAACCTGCCCAGACATTCTAATTGGAACCCGCGTCTTTCGCTCTCACTGGGACCCCGCTGTCTGGAGCTCTGGCGGCCCAGGGCGGCGCTGCATCGGATGCGACTGGTACTGGTGGCTGCTTCTCCCGGTTCGGGCTGGGGGTCCCCGACACCATGTTCTCAGGACCCAGCTTGACCAGGGCACTCCCGTGTCCGCTGATTTCTTCTGGGTCAACCCGGAGCTGCTCGGCCAATTCCCAGCAGGGGCCGCTCCCCAGTCCCCGGACGCGTTCTCTAAAGCCTTCGCGGAAGGTGCCCGCCTCTCCAAAGGGCCGGTCCTGCCACCCGGGCAGCGCTCCCCAGGGTCCGGCACGGGGCGCGGGCGCAAGACCAGCGTAGGGAGGCGCAAGGGGCGGGGAGGGTCGACTTCCCACGTGGGGGCTGACGCCGGCTGCTCGGCAACGCCGGCTTCATCCTGGGGCTATAAAACCAGTCCACGGTGCGCGCGGCTGAGCAGCAGCGGCTAGCTTCGTGCAGACGCCCAGCAGCCGGTGCGCCGCCGCCCGGCCACCCCAGCATCTTCGACCCCAGCGGTGAGCTCTTGCCCCAACGCACGCTGCCCTCGGACCCGGGCCGGCCCGTCCGTCTTCGGCGCCGGCAGCGCGCGGGGCCCTTGCCCAGGACAACTCCTGCCTTGGCCGCGGTCCTGGAGGATCGATCGCCCACCCGCCTCGGCCCGCCTAAGGACGGGGGCGCCTTCATGCGGCCCCCACAACACTCCCCACGCCGCCGCCGCCGCCCCCGAGCCCAGTGCGCTGCGTCCCAACCCCAGCAGGGCGCACAACTTTGGAAGTCCTGCGGCGCGCCGAGAGTCGGTACCCTGGCCCCAGCCCAGGCCGGGCCGGGACCGCAGCGTCTGAGAAAAGCGAGAGAATCGGTAATCGCTTCAGAGATGTAAGGAGACGTAGGACCCCAAGCCCGCATCAGCACCCCTCGGCTGCCTCCGGGGGTGGGGGCGGGCCCCGCACACGGTAAGACCTCTTGCTTTCGCTCAAGCTCCAGAGTTAAGACAGATGAGAGATGAACAGATGATAGATACCTAGATAGAGCTATATATTTAAAAAAAATTTCTTGTCATCCAAGTCTTTTGGCTGCCGATGAATTTTGTTCTTCCTTCTTGAAGAATAAACCTCTTTATTCGACCATCGACCCAATCTGCTCTCTCCCGCCGCTTAGAAATAAAACTTGGCTGTTTAGGAGCTGGGAGCAAGGAGGCGCCCACCCGCAGCGCCCGGAGCGCGGGCGGAGCGCGGTTCGCGGGAGCCGGGCCCATGGGCGGCTAGCAGTCGGCAGCTCGGCTCGGCCTCCCTGCGGTCCTCCTCCCCATGTAAGGCGCAGCAGGGCGAGAGGGGCGCGGGAGGAAGAGGAGGACCTAAGCGCCGGGCGGAAGGTAGCTGGCAGCAGGCCCAGCCGAGCGAGAACCAGCGTTCATGTTCCGCCAGGAGCAGCCGCTGACCGAGGGCAGCTTCGCGCCCATGGGCTCCCTGCAGCCGGACGCGGGCAACGCGAGCTTGAATGGGACCGAGGCGCCGGGGGGCGACGCCCGGGCCACCCCCTACTCCCTGCAGGTGACGCTTACGCTGGTGTGCCTAGCTGGCCTGCTCATGCTGCTCACGGTGTTCGGCAACGTGCTGGTCATCATCGCGGTGTTCACCAGTCGCGCGCTCAAGGCGCCCCAGAACCTCTTCCTGGTGTCGCTGGCCTCGGCCGACATCCTGGTGGCCACGCTCGTCATCCCTTTCTCCTTGGCCAACGAGGTCATGGGCTACTGGTACTTCGGTAAGGCGTGGTGCGAGATCTACCTGGCGCTGGACGTGCTCTTCTGCACGTCGTCCATCGTGCACCTGTGCGCCATCAGCCTGGACCGCTACTGGTCCATCACGCAGGCCATCGAGTACAACCTGAAGCGCACGCCACGCCGCATCAAGGCCATCATCGTCACCGTCTGGGTCATCTCGGCCGTCATCTCCTTCCCGCCGCTCATCTCCATCGAGAAGAAGGGCGGCGGCGCCGGGGAGCAGCCGGCCGAGCCGCACTGCAAGATCAACGACCAGAAGTGGTATGTCATCTCGTCGTGCATCGGCTCCTTCTTCGCGCCGTGCCTCATCATGATCCTGGTGTACGTGCGCATCTATCAGATAGCCAAGCGCCGCACCCGCGTGCCGCCCAGCCGCCGGGGCCCGGACGCCGCCGCCGCGCCGCAGGGGGGCGCCCCGCGCAGGCCCAACGGCCTGGGCCCCGAGCGCGGCGCGGGCGCGGGGGGCGCCGAGGCCGAGCCGCCGCCCACCCAGCTCAACGGTGCCCCCGGGGAGCCCGCGCCTGCAGGGCCGCGCGACACCGACGCGCTGGACCTAGAGGAGAGCTCGTCGTCCGAGCACGCCGAGCGGCCCCCAGGGTCCCGCAAGGCCGAGCGCGGCGCCCGGGCCAAGGGCAAGGGCCGGGCCAGCCAGGTGAAGCCCGGGGACAGCCTGCCGCGCCGCGGGCCGGGCGCGACGGGGTCCGGGGTGCCGGCAGCCGCTCCGGGGGAGGAGCGCGTCGGGGGCGCCAAGGCGTCGCGCTGGCGCGGGCGGCAGAACCGAGAAAAGCGCTTCACTTTCGTGCTGGCCGTGGTCATCGGCGTGTTCGTGGTGTGCTGGTTCCCGTTCTTCTTCACCTACACGCTCACGGCGGTCGGCTGCTCCGTGCCGCGCACGCTCTTCAAATTCTTCTTCTGGTTCGGTTACTGCAACAGCTCGCTGAACCCGGTCATCTACACCATCTTCAACCATGACTTCCGCCGCGCCTTCAAGAAGATCCTCTGCCGCGGGGACCGGAAGCGGGTCGCGTGAGCGGCGGTCCGCGCCCCGCGACCCCGCGCACCTCGACCACGGGCAGTGGGGACCGAGGGGGCGCGGCCACGCAGTCCCGGCCTCCGTAACCCGGGTCCTGCCGGCTCCGCGCTTCCCGGCCCGGGGCTGCCGCGCGGCCTCCAGCGGACGTCAGCTCTTCCCTCGCCGGGAAACGGGATGGCTGGGAGGCCCACGTGCCCTCCAGTTGTTGTTAGGATCGCTCTGGACTCAGAGCCACCTTCCTGGTTCCCTGGGCTGCCCGTCAGTATTGTTCCCTGAAGGTAATTTCATGCCCCCCCTTCCCCGCCAGAGAGGCTGTCACAGCAGTTCAGAGCAGGCACAGGACCAGAGGGTTCATGGATGGGGGTAACCCATCTTGTTGAATTACTCTCCTCTTCCCCCAACTCTTTTTTAAATAAAGGCTCAGGGCAGCCCTGCCCACCCTCCCCATCCCCCCACTGTAAATAGATACTATTTTTGATAGTACATGGAGGGAGGGGTCCCAAATGTCATTTGACTTTTGATGTTGGAGCTGCCCTCCAGAGGCCCACACTTTGTCTCCCAGCTTCAGCCAGGCCCCTTTGTCATGCAAGCCCTCCTCTGGTGTCATACCTCCCTCTGCCCCTTTCACCAGCAACTGGTGAGTGACTCTTGGGCCTGAACCTGTTCGGAGATGTCCTGAGTGGGAGCGAGATTTCTGTCCATTTTATTCCCTGTGCCTAACAGCATCATCGATTGCCTTTTCCTATGTAAATATTATAACGATGGTCCAAGACAGAAGTAAATGAACCTTTTCACCTTCCATCAGCCCTGTGTATAAAGCCATTATCCTCTGATGCACTGTCTGCCCTGAAAACTCACTTTAAAACCATCTCTTTCGGATGTTCTCTTCCCTCCTGGGCCACTGCTTGCAGGATATGGTATGTTTCAATCTCGTGTATATGTGCACCCCTCCCTCCCCAGACTGCTGACTAGGGGAAATCTCTTAGCTGCTGTGTTTAGACACCGAGGAGTGGAAATTGTGTGGAAGAAGCAAACCTGATGCAATTTGCCCAAGGTAAACAGTTTGAAAAGACAAATGGACCCTGCCACACTGTACAGTTCCTGCCCCAAGAGCTCTTGGGTATCAAAGGGTCGCCCTGTTTTCCTCTCTGCTTTTCTGGTTGAGCTCATGTCACTGATGAACGCCCCAAGTCAAGGGAGCAGAGCAGGAACCTCGAGTTGACATCTGAGTTTCTATAAATGTTTTAGACCGACTCTTTCAGGCCTGCGCTCCTCTTTCACTAAAGAAAAACTAATGTCAGCACCTGTTGCTAATGACAGTGGATTTTTTTTTTAATAAAAAGTTTACAGATCAAATGTGAAATAAATATGAATTCAGTGGTCCTGTCTGTTATCTGAGTTTCCGAAAGTTTTAAGACTCTGGGAACATCTGATTCTCTATATCATAGATTTTTTTATTAAAATGTACACATACATTACAAGACACACTCCTTTAAAACTGTGAGCACTTTCCAAGCTACCAAGTGTCTCATGTGCTGGACACAAAAGTGAGTTCACATAAACTTGGCTTCATTTGCTCTTCCCCCAAAACCTAGCAGGTAGCTTTGCAGGAAGATTTTCTCATTCTGAAAGTAAAGAACCTGTAAAGGGCAAGTGATTTGCTCAGGGTTAACCGTGGTGATGATACAGTGTACGCAGCTGACCTGGTTCCTGTCTGTGCCCTCAGCCCCAGTGCCTGCCAGACTCGCTGCGCCAACACTCTGCAGAGTGCTCCCTGCCATGTGTGTTCTAGACACCACGGATGGGGTATGTCCCATGCGTACAAAGTACGTACATACTGCGAAGTGCCAATGTGCCGTAAAGTATGAATAGTCCTCCGAGTGTCTATGGTAGATGCACAAAGTGGGGAACAGACTTCCGAGTGTGTGTCGTGCTTACAATGTGATACTATCAACAGGTGATCCATCGCATAAAGGGCAGTATAAGCACCTGAATTAGACCATATATTCGTTGGTCTCTTGGATTGTCACTGATCAAAGGCATGTACACCTCCAGGTGCTTTTCTGTAATACCGAGTTCCCATATACTATCTAGGAGAGTGGAAGGTCATTGCCTACGATGGTGGTTATGCTATTTTGATGCTAAAAGGTGCCTGGAGGCCCAGGAATGCAGCCCCGTACCGACCCAACGAGGAGCAGCTTCAGTAGGAAGTGACTTGCTCAGGGACTCGGAGCTCTGGATGATGGGGCTCAGGGCCCATGCAGCTTCAGTCAGTGTGAAGGGCAAATATAAGCGACAGGTCATGGTTTGAGGAAGGCTGGGCTTTGCAAGGTCAGTGCCATCACCCACCTGCAGACCAGCTCTGGAAGCCCACAGAAGTGTGTCCTTAACTGCTGTGTTTAGACACCGAGGAGTGGAAATTGTGTGGAACCCTTCCTTGCCCAGGAACTTCCTAAACCAAGGCCTTTGGCACCAAGCCTGGCTGCTTGGTCTGGTGCTATGTCCTGCTCCCCACCCCCACCCCAGCCTCTCCTTCCACACTCTAGGGTGCCCATCGCCCCAAAGGTAAACAGCGCCAGGCAATAATAGGCCAACCTGGCAGGCCCCCAGGAGCTGGGCTGCATGTCCCAGACACAGAGGCAGAGACAAACACTGCCTGCTCTTGACTGTTTTGTTCGGTTTGCTGGGGAAGTGTTTGCCTTTCCTTCACCCCCAGAGGCCCTGCTCCTGGGAAAGGGGAAAATATGGCAATAGTGCCACTAGTAGGTGTCACCTCCTACCTGAATATAGCATCAGAGAAGCCTCGAGAGAGCTGGAGAACATGGGGGCAGGGCCCAGGCTTTCTGAGTTCACAGGGGCATCGCTGTTGCTGGCAGAATTCTCAGGCACAGGCTGCAAAGATCTGGGATGTGGGGAGGACCTGAGATGGAGATCTTAGCCTAAGACCAGGGCATCAAAGCTGTCGCCCATGGCTTCGTGTCCACATCTGATGGCGGTGAGTTGAGCCATGAGGGTCTGTCTGTGACTGGAGCTATGTTATGTGACCTTGGCTGGAGTATCAGAGCCACTGGCTTTGGGGTCTGAAGGGCACCTGCCAGATTTACTCCTGAGATGCCTGGAGTTGGGGGAGGGGTCATGCCCTCATTTGAGCCCTGGCACCAGCAAGCACGACATCCTCCCTGCAAGACTTGACTCAGTGACTTCTGTTGTCCAGGGCTGGTGGAAAGAATGACGATGGCCTGGGCACGCCCCTCTCTTGGATGCTATAGTCAAGTCAGAGTCTGGAGCAGAAGTGTCCGCTTACACCATCAGCTTTCATGTCATTCTATGGAGCCATCTGAGACCTTGACAATCTGACCAGTTATGTGCTGTCCTGGGGGCCCTTTGAGCCCATCCTCCCCACGGCCCCCGTCTGATGCTGCAGACGCCCAACACGAATTCTGCTCTGCTGCAGGGTCGGGTAAATTGCTGATGAGCCCCAGAGGAGCAGGTTACTTCCTCTGTGTGTACACCCGCAGAGGCCAGCACTTGTGCCTGCGGGACTCGCAGAGATTAGGGCCAGCCCTGCACTGTGTGAGCAAGCAGGCTGTACGGGGAGCCGTGCCTGTGTGAAGCATTTAGTGGCCATGCAGCAGCGAGTGTGTGTGCGCATGTGCGTTGGTAGTGGATGCTGAGCGCCCAGAGGTAATGTGCTCTGACAGTGATGGTGTGGCCCAGTGGTAGCATGAGTATGTGGGGTGGTCACAGGATCTGGGAGCTGAGGCGCGGGGATTTGAGAGCTGGAGAGCCAGGACTTTGTCGAAGGAAGAGGGTGTGGAAGGCAGCCCTGTTTCAGCACCTAGAAGCATGCCTACCCCAGGCAATGCACCCAGGCCTAGTTCAGATCTCAGATTTTATTTCTCTGACCCGATCCCCAGGCATGGCAGGGCATGCTTCTGGCCCAGCTTGGGGGTGCCCATCAGGAAGCCTGCCTCCCTGGCTCCAGTGGGGTAGCAGCATCCAGTACCCAGTCCAGGTCGGAGCCAGGGCCCAACATCAGAGGCCCATGAGTCTGGGGTGCAGAGAGGGTGCCTTCCTCAGCAGAGGGAGTGCCTGCCAGGCAGCTACACCCCCAACACGGTCACACTGGGGTTTGTTTTGAAAATAGCATTGATCTCTCTGATTAGCAAAATGCTGGGGCTTAGACTGAAATGCAAAGAAGGGAACTGGACCTATTGGGGGAAAACCTGAACTTTGCCTTTTAGCAGTGATGTGCCCCGGGGCAAGACCCTCTCTGAACCCCCGTTTCTTCATTTATAAAATGAAAATGGTTGGTTTCCATCAGTGTTACTTAAAAGAGTGTTCAATAGACTTCATTTAACTACAAAATCTCTCTCTCTCCCTTGCTCTCACCTGTTTATCACCTATCAGTCTATCACCCTATCTTCATCATCTATCAGGCAAAATGTTGGGCTAAGTGACCTGTTGTTCAGGATTTCCCAGTGCCTTGAACATGCCAGTGTGGTCTGTGCTTCTCAGAGAAGACTCTGGGCGCTGTGTCCCCCAAAATCCCCAGACAGCAGAGCTTCCCTTTTTACAGAGAGCTCAGCAGAGCATGTTGCTGGAACCTTGTTGGGTGATACTGAGTTAAGGGATATCATGAGCATTTCTGTTGATCTGTTTGGAGTTTCTCTGTAATGCTACCTCTGCTCTCTCCTTCTGTCCCCGACAGTGAGGATCTGGGGCACAGCTGCCTGTAAGAGTCACAGGTCTCCCTGAGGTTTGGGGGAGAAGTGGGTGTCTGTGGGTGTGCATGTGAGTGTACAGGCACACATGTGTGCTCGTGTGTGTGCGTGAACAGCTACAACCTATTTCAGATGGATATTTTGCTCACCAGCACCTGGAGTGGAATCACGAGGGTTGCTGAGAGTAGATGTAAATGTACCGGAAGAAAAGCTGACAAAGGAAATGAAAGGGGAGTGGAGTCTCATTGATTTAATTACAATTGGCCCCTCTCCGTTGTTTTGTAAGTTGGCCCCATCCCCACCTCCCATGCCGGAACTCTACTCCCTACCAAGGCAATGGAGCTGAGTTAGAAGGAGGCAGCTGGGAGGGTGGCCTGTGGGCATTCTAAAGGGGCCAACACCGATTCTCCAGCAGCTGTTTTCTTTAGGAGTCTGACTGCCTTGTTTTCCATGGACAGGAGAGTTCATTTGACTACAAGGAACTCAGAATGACATGGGAAGCCAGGTCGGAGTGAATTTTAAGGCCCTTTCCAGCTTGCTCAAGAGCAGGAACGTGGGGTCTCTTGGATTCTATATCTGAGAGAAACAAGATGGCGCACAGAGAGTGAAGAGTGTGAGGTGTAGGCGGGGATAAGGGAAGCCCACAGAGACCTGCATAGTGGAAGCACCCTTGTTCAGAAGGGGCGAGGGAGGGAGCCGTCGCACAGATGTTAGAATTGCCGCTGTGGAGAAGGACACCCGGCAGGTCTCTTGGTTGAGGGCTGCTGTGGTCATTGCCAAATGAGCTCTGGACAAGGAGAGAGCCTGGAGAAGCAACAGCTCACTCAGCAGCTCCCTCACTCTCACTCTGCCGCAGGGATCTGCTGAGCCAGAACTCAGAGAGGGTCAAGTGAGTCAGAGTGAGGGAGCAGCACCCAGTGGGCAGCCTTCCAGACCTCAGAGTCCTAGGGACAAGGGCAAAGGATGCAGCCAGAGGGGAAAATCAAGAATATCCAGTGTAGGACCTACCTCCAAAGAAAGGCTGAGTGACACCACTTTGGGGGACAGACTGGAGGAGGCCATCTGGCCTGGTTCCTTTGGTTTGTACCAGGTGTGCTGCTTGGTTGCAGGGCAGCTTTAGAAGAAAAACCCAGTCCCTCCTTTCTCTCCGATTCTGTGGACATGAGGGTATGTGTTGGGGCTGGTGTGAGTATCACACACACACACACACACACACACACCCCTCATCTTCCCTGCCAGCTGGTGTGGCTGGCTACTGGCCAAAGTTCTCTAGACCCAGCTCAGGAGGCCAAGAAACGGGCCCTGGGCTGCCTGGCAATGATGGACTTTAAGACTGGAATCCGGGAGAGCGGTGGTGGGGACTGGCCCAGGTCAGCGAGTCCCCTGTCCCCTGGGCACACTAAGGATTCCGCTGCTCTTTACGCAACTCCTGTGGGCACCCTTAGGCTCCCTCTCAGCAGGGTGGGGGTTTACTCTCTATGCTCTGGCCCCAAGGAGCCACTGCATGTTCTAATGAGTGATAGATTCCTTCCTTCCTTCCTTCCTTCCCCCGCTCCCTCCCTGTATTTTTGGGGTTGTCTCCCAGCTCTTATCACCAGCATTATTCTGTTTGTGCTCAGCTCTGGGAATAGAGCGGTGAAGATAACTTGGACCCCACAAAGCTCCTCTTCCTTTTTATGTATTTGAAATTTATTCTTCATTTTTAATCCTATTAAAGGAACTATGCATCATAACATTATGTAGATTTGAGTTGTGCATTGTCGTCAATCTGTACCGGCTTAAGCTCCTTCTTTTGCAGGGCAACAGTTATTCGGTGGCACCAGGGAGTGGGGAGCAGGTTGATAAAGGTGGGACAGGGTGGGACAGGGACTCACTCTGTGGGAGCCTGGCCTGGGCGAGGGCCTCAGAGGGGCAGTCTAGAGAGTGACCACTCCTGAGAGCAGAGGCTGGGCAGGACCGGGTCTGGCAAAGGGCTGGGGGTGCAAGGGGAGCACTGATGCTCTAGCAATGGCTGAAGCTGCCCTGTGGTGGAGGAGGCAGAAAGGAGAGCGGCCGGAGGGGCAGGACTGCTCCTCAGCCACAAGCGAAGATTTATCTTGAGGGGAACAGGAGACACCAGAGGCCTTTAGGTGGGGGAGGAACATGGTCAGATGTTTTTGTTTGTGACAATCATTCCGGTTGCTGGGTGGGGACTGAGGAGGTGGGGAGTGTTGAGAACCGTAACTCAGCTAGAGATTATCGAGGCCAGACGAGGTGCCCACATGATACTCAGGGGAAAGTCCAGGGACCCTGCCTCCCCCAGGGTCACCCGAAGGAACTGCTAATCTCTGTGTGGACCTAGCTTTGGGATTTCAGAGGTGCGTTTGCTTATAAAATACTGCTGGCCCCACGCTGCCCTGTGTGAATTGTCCCCTTTGAAGAGTGGCTCCTGGGCTCAGGGCTTCCCGTCCATGGTCACAAGCGACCATCCCCTGGAAGAGTTTACTCTGGCCTTCGTGGCGTGTAGACCTCCCTGCCCTGGAACCTGGTCTGATTCTTCCCATTTCTGAACTTCAGCTGCCTAATCTACACACCGGCCTGGGAGGCTCCGCGGACTGGACTGCGGGAACCAGCAGGCCGCGTGCGGGCTGAGCCGGCCGCTGCAGGTGGACAGCGTGAGAGCGCACGGGCTTGCAGGTGCGGCGGCTCGAGGTGCCTGCGTGGATGTGACAGCTGAGAACCTGAATCTGGGACTTGCCCTGCTTGCCCCCGGACGAGGATTGTCCAGACCGCTGAAGGAGAAAAGCCCTCCTTTGGAAGGACTGTGGGAATCTGTCAGTGCCGCCTGCCACCGGTCTCCACTGTGCCTCTGCACACCTGCTTGTTTGTCTGAAGTCTAGTCCTCACATTGTCACACTGACTTGCTGGCGTGGGAGCTATCTGTGCCAGGAGGTCCCGGAGATGGAGTCCGGGTCTTGGAGGGATTCACTGATTGTCCCAAGAAGGGCCTTTTAAAGCTAAAACTTCACGTTAGAAAGGCCTGATTGCAATCCTGGTTTCATCACACAGCTGGCTTGTAACCTTGGACAGGTGACGGAGTCTTACTTTCCTACCTGTGCCTCAGAGACGATGGCGTCTGCTGTTCTGGTGAGCTGCCCCGAGCAGGTAGTGCTTGGCCTGGGCCAGGCACTTGGGCATGTGGGCCTCTTCCACTCCGATCTGGGGGCTGGGGGCTCACTTTTGCTCAGGAGTGGGGCTAGACCGGCCACTTGGGTGGCCAGCATCGTGCCTGCAGAGTTGGTGTCTTCGGGTGATTTGTGACAGGGATCTGACCTCTCAGTTCTCAGCATTCTCTCTATCCTGCCTGTTGAAAGAAAGACCTTGTGCTCTTTCAGAGAGCGAGAGGGTGGTACCGGGTGGGCCCTGAGACCCACGCATGACCCATGATCTGTCATGGTCTCAGTG
>RJWH01010488.1:0-16538 GCA_004363575.1 Solenodon paradoxus
GGAGGAGGGGATTAAAAAAAAAAGCCAAACCGATTGAGGAGGCTGCGGGCGCGGCACGGAGTTTGGAGACCGGCGCCCCCTCCTCGACCGCGTCCGCGAGCAAAGTTGCAGCCGCCCCTCCCGCCCGCGAGCCGAGCCCAGCTCTCCGGTTTCGCGCTGGTGGCGGCCGCGCTCAGGACAGGGTCCCAGCTCCGGTCGGGCCGAGCGCTTCCCGCAGCCTTCGCACTGGCTGGTCCGTCCGCTCAAGGCCCCGTGACTCCGGAGGGCGAGCCGCTTCCCGGCGGCGGCGCGGCAGGAGGGAGCGACCCGCCGAAGGACGAAGGACGAGCGGGCAGCGGCCGAGCAGGTGACCTGCAGGGGGGACCGGGACAGCGGGAGGGGGAGCGCGCGGGCGGGGTGGGTGGGGTGTCGAAGGCCCCCATCTGGAGAGGAGCCGCCTTTCCTCCCTTGGCCGTGGCTGCCAGCTGCACCGCGGGGTCGCTTCTCTGCCAGGGCCTGACTTTGCTGGGAGATCCTGGTGCGGGGGCCCCAGGGCGCACTGCGAGGACGCGCCAAACTTAGGGGCGAGTTTCGGTCTCTGACCGTCAGGTTTGCCTCACAGCGGGTTCCGTCTGTGCCCGAATCAGAGCAGAAGTCATCAGGACTATTTCTGATACTGATTTGATGGCCCCCCGCCCCCATTCCCGACATCCCTACGTTTGGGGATATTTTCGGTGTCGGGTACACAGGACTGTCGCTGGAACGGTCTGTGTACGAGGAAAGACCTGTAACCCCGCAAATGCTCCCGCGCACCTGGAGTGTCTGTAGTTAATTTCGAGTTTTCATTTCCAGTCTTTGAGGAACCCAACAGGTATTTGAGTTATTTCGTTTCTTAGCTCTAGAGTGCGGAGTCCTTCAGTGTCTGGCTCTTCCAAAATCTTCTGTTTCCCTTTAGGGTTTGCTATTGTGTTTTTTGTTGTGCTGTTGTGTTTGTTTGTTTGTTTGGTTTTTGAATTTGTTTAACGCGTAGGGGTGACTTGTGATCTTTTTACTGTGGATGGAGAGTGCGAATACAGCAAGGGACTATTTGTCTATGCAACGCGGTAGATTTTCGTGCAGAAAAGCTTCATCTGAACATTATAGGATAAGAGTATTTCAGGTGATGTTCTGTAAAATATTAACAATTTGGAAAGCAGGACTCCGGATTGCTTTCCTAACTTAGATTTGCCTGGAAACCCCACGGTCTGTCCTTGAACTGCCTCTCTTCGGCCCCACATTGACCACGCTACCGAAGTTCCAGCACATCTTTTGCTCCCGCACTTCTGGCTGGAGCACGGAGGGAAGGCCTGGGCCTGCCCCTGCACTTCAGCGGAGGCATTGCCAAGGGTTCCCCCGAAGCAAACTCTTCTGCTTCAGGCCAGGTCGTGCTGCAGTTCCTGCTTACATAAGTCAGCTTCCCGCTGGTGTGGTCCCTGGGTGAACGTGCAGCCATTTCTATCAGAGAGACTGATTCTTCTTGGGGGTTTGGGGGCGGGGGTGGTGCTTGGAACAAAGTAAATTTCCAGCTACAACTCTCGTCTTGCATTTCCTTGCTGCTACATTTTTTTGGAATGCCTTCTTTTCTTGGAAACTCCCAGGCCCTGAGTAAAGGATGTAGAGAGACTTCCATTTGAGACTGAGACATAGAAAAGGTCAGTCAGCCAAAGACCTGCAGCTTCCCAGTGGGAGCAGAACAACTTGAACCTGGCTCGCCTAATCTCGGTCCTGGGGTTGGCTTTGTTTGTTTCTTTTTACTAAAACATGACATTTTATACCAAAGTGTTTCATTTGGTCTGTTCAGTGGATGGTGTGCCTGCTGAGCAATGACTTTGTTTTTTCTGCTGCTTTTTGTCACCCCACATCTTGGCTTGGTCTTTGTCACCGGTGAGGACAGAAGCAGCGCTTTCCAAGGAGGGGTTGTGGGGTGTGTCTGTGGTTTGTATTCCCTTTTGAGTCTCCTCTCCATTCATCTTTATGGATAGTAGGTGCTGAATAGAGTGAGCCCCTAGGACCCAGAAATGTCTGATATTCGTTTGACATCATTAGTCCAAGTATAATATTACTTCAGCCTTTACAAAGAAACTCATTCAGGAGGAGACATTGGAGAGCGTGAGTTTTGTTCTTTTATAGCAATCTTCTCATCTTAGGAACTTAGATACAAAGGAGGAAAGGAGTTGAGCGCCTACCATTTCTCAAGTGTCTACTATAGTCTCGGTACTTACGTTAGTTGCTGTTAGGATATTACCATATTGAACCCTTAGAACAATCCTGGGAAAGAGATGGTATTGTGCCCATTATACAGCAGTGGAAACTGAGGTTTGGGGATGATACAGAGAACTACTTTATGCTGCCACTGCTAGGCAGAGCCGGAATATAATCAGTGCTGTACCTTACTCCAGAACACATTCCCTTTGCCATGTGCCAGGCTGTGCCCCCAAAGTAGCTACTGATAAATACACAAATGCCTAACCCTTTGGTTTTCAGACACGACTGTATATTGGAGTCATCTTGGCGCTTTGAAAAAATACTAATGTTGGGGTCCTCTCCCCACTGCGAGCTTCTGTTCTAGATGATTCGATCTCCAGTGAAGCCCAATCTTGGTATTTCTTTTAAAATTTTTTTGTCTTTAGGTACACTTTATGCTGAAATAGACCAATTGTACACATTCTAACACTATAGTTTAGTGAATCGTCACAAGCTGAACACATCCATGTGTAAGCAGTACACTGATGAAGAAGTACAGCATTATCAACACCCAGAAACCACCCTGTACTACCCCTCATTACCCTCACTACCCCTCTCTATGACCTTGACTTCAAGGCAATATGTTGGTTTATTCCTGTCGTAATACTTTAGATGAGTGGAATCATATGGCAGATGTTCATTTGTAAAAGGTGGCATTCAGGGTGATGTTGTAGAAGTCAGCCATGTTGTTAGGGATAGTAATGGCTTCCTTTCAATTGCCAGTACAGTAGTATGCCGCCATGGGCGCCGCCATGTTTTGCTTATCCTTTCCCCTATTCATGGACACCTGTGTTTCCAGTTTGTGGTTGCTGTGAACATGCGCTATGAAAACCTCATGCCAGTCTTCTGATGAATGTATAGGCCTGTTTCCGTTGGGCTTCTACATGAGGATGGGACAGCTGGGCCACAGGGAATGTGTGTGTCCAGTTTCAGTAGGCACTGCCCAGTTTTCTGAAGTTGCCGGACCTTATTATTATTTGGTTTTGAAAGCGCCCAGTGATTCTAATGTGCTGGCAGAGTGGAGAACCATTTTCCCAGTGTATCTAGAGGTCAGCCAGTTCAGCTAGTCGCCGCCAATGTCTGCCAGCTAGTTGTGAATCACAAAGATGGTGCGCCCTTGTGGCTCAGGCAGCTAAGACACTGGCGTGTGGACCATGTAAAGTCCAAGGACCCAGGTTTGAAACCCAGAGCGGGGGTGAAATCCCATAAATATAACAACTAAATAAGTAAGAATGCTTCCTCCTCCTCTTCCTTCTTTCCTTGAGTGGTTCTTTCTCTTCCCCCTTCCTTAAAAAAGTCCACATACGTCCCAAGGTCCCTGTTCAAGACTGGTGGGAGGGGGGTGAGCAGCTAACTAACTAAATAAATGCTTCCTCCTCTCTCTTCTTGCCTGCCTTCCTTCATCTTGCCTTAGAAAAACAAGAAAATCACATCACAAAGAGATACCAGCTTCCCCCTCAGCCTCAGATGTAGAAAATCTCTGCAAGATTGAGCAACTATTGTCCATTGTCCCATAATCCCTCGTGCTGCCCCCCACCCCCCCACACTCTCACTCTCTGTGGACACATTTATCTCTCTGCTAGTCTTGGACCTTTTCAACGGTCGGCCAGAACTTGATGGTCCTTGAACTCCTAACAGCACTGACACTCAGTGTAGAGTGTGGCACGCAGAGGCACTCAGTAAATGTTTATTAAATGGATTGAAAGAGTGATCAGAGAAGAGCTGGGCTACAAAAGAGATATTCCATTTTTCACTGAGACCTAGGCCCTTCATTCTTAGGAGACTGCCTTAGGCCCGCACTGGGAGCCTCATTACTGTGATTACTTTTCTAAGCAAGGGATTACTTAGATAGTTTATCTAAGTAAGGGGAATTATGGGTAACCTGGTTGTTTCTCGCCAAACTGATTGGAAAATTAGATAAGATAAAGTATGTGGAAATGCTCTGTAAACTGGAAAACAGACTCTAAGTAGAAAATTGTCATCAAGTGGGATGAGGGGCTGCTGGGTTTTAACCACAGTGGTAATGGCAAAAGGATTATCTGAGGCCCTGGTGGCTGAATTCTAAGCATAGTAAAGCCCAAGGTCCTGGTTCAGCCTGAGGACAGAGGAAATAAGCACTCCCCCCAGCCCACCCATCCTCCCTTCTTCCCTCCCTCCCTCCCTCCCTCCCTTCTTCTATGCGTTTCTCCCTCTCTCCCATCTGAATGCTTCTTGCTTCTCTCCCTTCCTATGGTCAAAGAAAAAAGAAAGACTATTTGTCTATTGCATTTATAATCGCTATCTATACTCTAACATGGAAGAAATGGAATCAACAGCATGTCAGGAATAGTGTTAGAAAAACTCTACAAAGCAGGCCCTGCGCCCCCGCCCCCAGGACCTTCGGGGGTGCTGGGTAGACTAATGGCTAGAGTTTGTGACTTTCTCTGCCTTGATTTGGTTTTGATTCATGGTCAGGGAGCCTTGTTTTTAAGAAGCAGTACATTTAGTAGAGCAGTGACTGAGACCTTGAGCTTTGGACTTGGGCTGATCTGGGTTAGCACTTACTGGGTATATGCTGACCTCAGAGTAGTGCAGCCTCCAGGATAGGCGACCTTGTTTTCACGACCTATACACTTCTTAGGCATATGCTTCTTGCTAGCATGAAATGAGAGGAAGCAGTGTCTGGCACTTAGGTAACTCTTGCTGACGGTTCATTTCTCATTGGAATTTTGTTTTCTGTATTTATATCTCTTTTTGCAGCCCATTGTCTGGAACCCAGGGCTGTGGTTTTCATAGCCTGTGCTGGAGCTGTGTGAGCTACAGGGAGGCACCCTCATTGGAATTTTAATCTATCCCAGTAGACTAGTGTTCACAAATGAAAATGTTACCTTTTCAAAAGTTCTCTGAGCTCTGTTATGTTAAGCAAGCTCTGTTTAAGTGCGTTATGCTTTATAGAAAGATTGACTTTTGAAATCTTAACTTAAAAAAAACCTTGGGTACGGCTTCTCTGGGGCTTGGAGCGTTTATACTAGTTGTATGGAGAATTTCGACAGGGATGAAACTTAAAATAGAGGGAAAATCCAACCACTTTGGTTCTCAGTTTTCTGCTTTATTTGGCAGAGACTGCTCGTTTTTTGAGAATCATTAAATAAAAGGTCAAATGCAAAATTCCCACATATTTTTAAAAACTAAACATCCCTTTTCTGAAGGCAAAACAAAGTTGAACATTGCTGGGAATTTTATTTTATTCATTTTATTAATTATTTTTATTTTTACACATTAAAATAAATGTACATGTTAAGTTTCCTCATTCCTCAGAGATATGTCAGCACACCCTGCCCTCCACCACATCACCAAGTGTTCTTCACCATTGTCCAGTGGACTCCACCACCATTTCCACCCCACCATCCCATTCCCTTTTGGTCACCTCAGTTCTATTGCAAGTGTCTAAGGGTTGGTTTTGTTTCCTCTGTTCCTTTGTTTTGTCTACTCACATTCCACCTATGAGTGAGGTCATCTGGTATCTAGCTTTCTTCTTTTGACTTATTTCATTTATCATCATCCCCTCTAGTTCCATCCATGTTGATTCAGATGATCAGTTGATTCAGATTTCATCTCTTCTCAGAGCTGTGTAGTACTCTATTGTATATGGACCACATCTTCTTGATCCATTCCTCTGATGTTGGGCACTTAGGTCATTTCCGGTTCTTACCTGTTGTGAACAGGGCTGCAATAAACATGGGGATACATACATCTCTGTGGATGGGTCCTTTTGCATCTTTTGGGGTAAATACCCAGAAGTGGGATAGCGGGATCATATGGGATTTCCATCTTCAACTTTTTGAGGAATCTCCAAACTGTTTTCCACAGGAGTTGCACCCATTTACACTCCCACCAACAGTATAAAAGTGCTCCCTCTGCTCCACATGCTCATGCTGGGAATTTTCGATGACTAGTGATGGTAGGCTTGCTTTCTGTTCTCCAACTTAACAGCAGAAATGAATCTCTTTAACATGATTCACATCTCTCACTCAGTAAGTGAAGTGCTTTTTTTCTCTGGACCTGACATTCTCAGTGCTTTGCATCATTTGAATGTAGGTGGGTTTGTTGAGATGTCTTTAAAACAATTGAAATGCCACTGTTGAAGTGGTTTGCATGGTTTTTTTGAAAGGCTACAGACACCATTTGCGTTTCGGTGATTTTGTCGCCCACGGTGAGCCAGGGAATAGTGATTGTAAGTTTTTGCTAGGAATTCAAACACTCTATGTGTGATGTTAAGAATTTTATGAACTAGTTAAAGGCCTTCCTGTTATATTTCCAGAAGCTCGTCTTGTTCTTCTCACTGGTTAATGTGGCCAATTTTTAACTGCCGAAAACAATTTGTATATGATTTCCTTTATGACAACTCAGGACTATAAATACGTTTGGGGATCCAGTTCTAAAGAGGAACTGGAGAAGACAGGCAACTGAATTCTTCAGGGACTATGAATTATTCAGTTGTTAACCACAGTTACTTCTTTAGCCGCCATTTGTGTTCTAATAATAGAAATAGTTTGGACCGATTCCTTTTGGAATTTAAAAAAAATCAGGAAATCTTTTCATTCTTTCTTCATCTATGCATGAACCAGAAGAATGTGAAAAGAGAAATGTTTCATTTGTCATGCTTATTCACATGAAATACTTACCTTTTTGTGTCTTTTGAAAGGAATTTATTTTACAATTGTAATGACTTGAAATTTAAAAATACCCCCCAGTGCAATGCTTATTTTAAATGTTAAATCAAGCAATTCAGCGTTTTTATTGATAACCAGGAAAAACATTCCCCCCACCCAGGAAATAAGTAATAAATCTGTTGAAATGGGCATAGTCGAAGGGAACATCAAAGCCAATTGCCTCTATAACAAAAAACACTGCACGTAATGCTTGAAAAGGAATCACGTTTCTGACATGGATTCAATGTACCTTGGTACATAACAAAAGGAATGCATTTTCATAGAAAATTTAACTGATTGAATCTTCCTGACTGGGAATGTAGAAGTTATCTTGTAAATCATACTCACTTTAATTTGGTTTGATCGCTGATTCTAATCCAGGTTAATTCTGGGAGCAGCAGAGCTCAGTATAGCTCTTTATTAAGTCCACACAGTTTTGGCCAACTACCCTCTACTCCAGCCTGATTCAAATTTGGTCATGTGTTATCATGAAATTGGCCCCAAGCATCCGTCTGAGCTCCGATGATGAAGACTTTCCTAGAACTGTATCAGGTAGGCAGAGCCATTGGTAATGATCTTGGAGTTAGTACCAAGAGGACACACAGGGTCTGGCATTGGAATTGCCAGCGAGAGGTATGAGGGCAGTTGGCAGTTTGTCGAGGCCTTTTCTTAACCCACTTTTTGGAGGCAGTATCTATCCATTCAGTTCAGAAGCTGTGCCGTGACAGCATTTCAGCAGTGACTTTGCCACTTCCGGTGCCATTGCCTGGAAGAAAGACTTAGGACCCGAGACATCTGTCTGATCAGCTCCGGGCTTTGTCGTACCTTGCAGACTGAACCTTCCCGCGTGAAGTGTATGGATTCCGAGACATGGCTCCCCAAAGCAGCAGATAGTCACGCATCATTTCTATTTGACCTCTGGCCGAAGATTCACCTCCTTAATTCAGATTTGCTTAGACAAGTAGAGTAAAATCCCAGCTTTATACTTTCCTGGGGACTAGAATATTATTACAGAGATCAGACACGTCAATTGAGGGATTGAATAAGGCATTAGGGAAAAGAAGGAATTCAATGAAGGTGATGCAGCAGTTTGCAAAGCAGTGAGTGAAACCATTCAAGGACTTTATCTCACCCTAGACAGTTAACATACACTTTCCCTCCCCCTTGGAAGTGTGGCCATTATTTTAGCAGTCATCTTTGAGGTGTCAGGCTCTTGACATCTTTTATGAGGAAACCAGACTGTGAAACAGGCCTGAACACTTAGGAATGTTAAAAAACAAAATTCACCCAAGTAAGCTTGAAGATCTAATTGACTTTTTAAAAGGATTCATGAACTGGACTGCAGCCCATCTAACTAGTTTGAGGAAGATTTTTATAACCAGAAAGAGAGTAGGATAAGGAAGATATTAGCAAAGGAAAAGGAAAAGAAAGGATCGTTTCAGGCCACATTACTTTCTCTTTAGAGGAAGTTAAGAGGGCCTTATCATACTGATTGCCTCCCTAGACTGGCTGGGAAATTTCAGGCTGATTGGTTTAAAATTCCAGTCCCGGGAGGGTGGAAACTGTAAATAAGATAGATAGTAAGTCTTGGTTAGAGGACACGGGGCTGAGCACTAGTGACACAATATGGGGCCAATTGTGTCCTTGTTAACAGGAGCATTCCATCTTTTAACTTGCCTGTTCTTCAGGGCTTGGTCTCTAGCAAACTGTGGCTGTTTACCAATAATTTCTGAGAAATGTAAACGAACCTAGAGAATGGAGTGTTTTATTTTACTGACGAAAGCTATCCGACGACTTCTTGGGGGAACTGTATGCTGTGATAATGTACATAAACATGTGTCCTGGGATATAACCAGTTTACATTCTTTGAAGACACGCTAGCGTTTGGGAATGTGTCGTGAATTGGGAGCCATCTTGATTGCACTGTAGAAAATCATCTTCAAGGAAAGAACAGAGTAGAACTCAGTGGTGTAACTTGTACTTGTGGGGGACATCGTTACTTGTCAGATTTTATCCACAGACAGTCCTCAACTTAACGTGATCCACAGGTTCTTGGGAACTCTGACTTGGAGTGAAATGATGAGATTTTATGAAATCAGGTCTTTGAATAGCCTGGTTTCGTTCACTGGGCTCATTTAACGTCAGATGGGATTTTGTTTTTCTCAGCAACGTTGTAAAAAATGACATTGAATGAACTGATATTTATGAGGACTTGTGGAAGTACCTTTTTAAAATTAAATTCACACTCATTTTTTAAAAAAATTTATTGAATAAAATCTTTTTTTAAGAGAGGAAAAGAGGAGGAAGCAATTTGGAAGGAAGGAAGGGAGGGAGGGAAGGGAGGAGTAAACACTTATTTGTTTATATATTTAAATTTGGTTGCCCCCCCACCCCAGCCCCTGGTAGAAAACCTGGGTCCTTGGGCTTTACATGGTGTAACCCCAGTCACCACTTAACACCTGAGCCACCAGGGTGTACTGGTTCACTTTAAAACACATGTATGTATTAGTGTCTGGCATATACCAGTTACCCAACAAATATTCATCGAATGTATAATAAAGGGATGAATTAAAAACTTTCATTTGACATAGCTTGTATCGCTAACAGTCTGTTTAGATTATTGATTTGACTTTAACTGGTAGAAAGGACTCTTGAGTTGATGAAAATGAGGATACAAAGAAAGCTGGGTCTCTCCTAATACGCTGTCACCCAGTTTCTTTATGCCAAGTTAGAGTACCTATCTGCAGATTTTTTAAATAAAAAAATAAAGGTATGAGAGATGAGATTCCGTAAAGTTGTAGGGAAGACCTCTGCTTTTCCAGCCCTCGACTCACTTCTTATTTCTATTTTTGTGTGTGTGCCCCTCCTCTCCTCCAGTCATCAGTGTTGAACCCGGGTCTGCAGCTTTCATTGCCTGCGCCTTGGCCGCCTGAATCACAGAGAGGAACTTACTTCTTTCTGTCTTATTTTTTTAAGGAAAGGTGCAGGCAGGAATGAAGGCGAGCAGGCAGGCAGGCAGGAAGAGGGAGGAGGAAGAAGCACTTTAAAAAAAAGTTAGTTCATATTGGTTGTTTCCCATGGTGCCCTGGGGTGCAAATCTCGGTTCTTGGAATGTGTGTGGACTACACCAGCCAGAGGTGGCAACCTTGTCCTAGAGGCTACCAGCGTGCACTTACTTCTTATTTCTTGTTACTCAAATTCTCTTGATTTCCCTGGGCTTCGGAGGTGTGAGATTTGTACATTAGAACTCTGTAAGTGGGGTGGTCCAAAGTCACCCCAGGCCATGACTTCATTTCCTTTTGGTGAGGTGAACGCTTTACACTTCATCAGCATTCTTCGCATCTCTCAATCATATCCATCCCCAAAAGAAGAGCCTATTTCACCAAGTGATGAAAAATATATGAGCCCTGAGTTATCAAGTTCTACTAAAATACCTTTCCCAGCCTGTCTTTCCTTCTGGGGAAGGTAGACCTAAAGCACAGGTGTGTCTGTTTCCATTTTTGGTTGGGAAGAAAGACTAACAAGGCAGACCTTGTTCATCATTGACATGGTGAGTGCCGTGCCCAGCAGTGTGCAGAGAGGCAGCGTGTACATGGGAAAAAGTGGAATTTACCAGAAAAGGGCAGTTTGTACCTAGGTGTCCAAGCTAGTGGTTCTAGAACTGAGAGCATCATCCAGAGTTCCGCCGAAGAGAAGAGCATTGTGAACTGGGGTGTAGTTTTGGAGAAGACTCCGTGAGGGAGGGTCATGATGTCAGATGGGCCGAGAAGGCCAGCTCGGATGCAATGGATAAGGGGAACTTGTTCCTAAGGAGCAGTGTGTTTATTAGAGAGAGGTACAGTGAAGAAAGCAGAGGATTCTGGGACATACGAGGAGAAGAGGCTAGATAGTGAGAGATTTGCTGGAGTTGGGCCAGACGGAGTAGAAATTTGAATGCTAACCTGTAGAGTGTGGACTTGGGCTTCTAAACACTTGTAGGCTGGGTGACATTGGGTGACGACATGGGTGGTAACTGAATGCACCATTTCTCATGTCTCTGTCATCTGAGCCCCCAGAGGCACACCTTACTGTGCTTGAATGGTGTCCTAGGCAGACATCTTGTTTGGGGGTCAGATAGAGGGGGAATGAAGGAATTGATAGATGAATGATTGATTTATGGCCTGAGGCACTGGTGGCCAGATTTCTGACAAAAGGGACTAACACAGAGGCATATAAGCAACGAGTGCCCAAAGTCTGTCCAGTGAATTGTTGAAGGTGACCGTTACATAAGGAAAGAAAATGGTAGTAACTTTGGCAAACCTTTCCCACCCAGATTAGCTAGTGAAAGAGGGACTTGAAGTCTTTCAAATTGCCTGTCTCCCCTTCTTGCTTCTCATAACTGTCACACTTCTTGCTTCTCATGAGTTATTTTCCCACATGTTGCCATGTCCCACTGTGGCATGGCAGCGACTGGGACCCTGTTTTAGAGCAGGGTATGAACCGCTGAGTGTAACTTGTAGTACTTGTCATTTACGCTTTTTACAATAAAACATTCAAAAAATATAGTGAGTTCCTGCAAAGCAGTTAAAATGCACAGTTCTTTCCAGCTGCCCTTCTCTGTAATGCCGAGGTCTTGGTGCTTTGTGACGACATTGAAAGGAATCTACTACTCGGCACAGGCCAGCAATTGTGAACTTTGCTCTGCAACTGTGGAGTTTGAAGCACTTCACTAACCTCTTGGTCACACGGCTTAATTAGACAGACAAGTACAGGGGCACCTTCTTATAGAGAATAGATACTTCCTAGATCGTTGCGTGGAAACAGATTTTTTTTTCCTGCCGTAATGATATTTCTTTTTGACTTTACTGTGATTTCAGCAATGCGTTCTCTTCAATTATGATTGATCATCTACGGGTGAGAGCTTCTAAGCTTTCATTAATTCATCAAATATTTATCGAGTGCCTACTATGTGACAGGCTCTCTTCTAGGCACCGAGGATACAGAAGTGCAAACATTTCTTAAGAAACGGCCTCACATCTTATGGTGTGCCCTGGTGGAATAGCAGTTGGGTCCGCCACCTTTGGCCGAGCGCAGTCCATATGCATTCCAAGGACCCAGGTTCTTGTCCTGGGACCAGGGCAGACAGCCAAGGTAAACAATTAAATGAAAATAAATAAAAACACTTCTTCCTCCTCTTTCTTCCTGTCTGCCTGCTTGCCTTCATTCCTCCCTGCATCTTTCCTTAAAAAACAAACAAACAAAACCCAAAAAACCTGACTCACATTCGAGGCACAATTTCTATGTAAGTCTCTCTGACAGTACCTCTTGTTGATCAGTCAGTCATACATCAGGAGTCTCATATATGTCAAATATTGGATCAGGGATATGGGGAGGGAATTTGAACTTCAAGAAATGTGTCTTCTAATTGGAAATCTAGGGCTAATCTTGTCACCCACGGAGTAAATAGAGGCTGTCACGGTGGTACATGATGGAGGGCTTAAGAGTGCAGCGTCTGTACAGACGGTAAGGCTCCTGTGGCGAGGAAAGACATGAGGGTGCGTTAATGAAGGACTTCCAGCTGGCACAGAGGCTTGTCCCTTCACGCCACCCGCCCTCGTCTTTGCGTGGGGCTCCCGCCACCTCAGTCTGGCCCGTGCACGACGTTCCCAGGGCAGCGGCTGCTTCTGCTAAACGCTGGGGCTGTGGGGGCCTTACCTCCACAGGCCAGACTCCTCCTGAACAGCACGGACCGTCGAACACGCAGCAGTTGTCGACTCTTATGATTCTGAGGACAGTCTCATGGTCCTCCTAGTCTCGCTTGAGTTTCTCAGCACGGACACTTCTAAAATAAATAGCACTTGGAGTGTCTGGGGTATTGGTTCACCTTTTATATGAAAGCATAAGGGAAAAGTCTAAAGGGTGATGCATGTTGATTTGGGACATGTCCGGGCAGTCTTCAATCCAAAAGCAGATTATTTCCAAAAGTTCATTTGTAAGCTGTTAGATAGAAAACATTTCCCCATAGAAACGAGGCTCTGTGTGGCGATGATGTTAGCCTGTGGAATTTTTTAGCCCAAGAGCCTGTTTTAGAGCAGGGGATGAACTGGCCCATCATAGCCTGTGGAATTTTTTGCATTTGTTTTTTGACTTTTATAGAAGGAGCATTACTACATGTTGGTGTCATGTAGGTTTAAAGTGCATCGCTGTAAATCAGCATGTGTGTGTAATACATTAAACTCAGCACCACGAGTCAGTTCTAGCTTTCTCCATCACAACAGTCTGTGTGCTAACCAGCTCAGGCGTTACTGGTAGCTCGGGTGCTAAGCCAGTGACTGGGGTGTGAACCTGCGTTTTAGACCTGGGGGTGGGGGACAGCCCAAACAAACACATAAAAGTGCTTCCTCCTCCACTTAGAAGATAGTGGACGTGGCTGTACTGCCGCACTCACAGAGACGAAGTGGCAGGTGTGACGCTACGTCGTCGTGGGGCAAATGCGTTCCGCATTCCAATTTGGAGCCACTCGGAAACAAAACCCGCACTCTGGAGGGCTTAGAGGTGAAGGGCTTGGGGTGAACTCCCCTCAGGTCTGGCACACAGATTCCCCCCCACCCTGAAAAAAAAACAACTGGCAGCCATGTGGGTCCTGCAAAGACTAGTGACAGGCGCACAAAAGGAGGACGGGGGCAGACCACAATAGCTGGCCGGCTGGTGAGCTGCACCTGCTTTGGGGCCTCCTGTTTCCTGTCCTCAACTTGGCAAGCACTATCGACAAGAGAGATGTCGTGTTTTCTTTCCTTTCATGCTTATTCTCATTGGGGTGAGCTTATCCGAAGCCAGTTGTTCTGTCTGTCTTCAGAATGCTGGGACCGTCCCCACCAAGATGCCTCAGTCACCCCTCACTCATTTCCCTCTTTTCTGAACACTTCATGTGCAACTGAAATCTATCGAGGGGAAGGCAGTTTTTCCCCTAGAGGAGAGCCGGACGAGAAGGATGGAGGCCAGAAGGTGCGAGCTGTTGACCTGAGTGACACTGATGTGTTCATCGGGAAGCGGGGTCGGCCACTTTGAAATGAGGGGCGAGGGTTCCCCATCGTCGGAGTAAAGCTCTGGGAACTGATCTTCCTGACTCTGGACTCCGTGCGGCTCGTGCAGTTGGGAAGCTCATACTAGTCATGTAACGTGACCAGAAATCCACAGACACAAGAGAACGTCGAGCTGAGGTTGCCCGCCATTGCGGTCCCATTGGGCGGTGGCAGCAAGGGATGGTCAAAATGTTTAAGTAGGTTCTTTTTCAAATGACATTTTCAAAAAATACAACAACTCATAAACAGGTAATTAACATGCTAGCCTGTGATGACCTGGATTCCCTTTGCTTTGATTCTATACTGTTCAACACATTTCTAAACATGATTTGACTTACCATGTAGATTTCTCTACTGAGAGATGGCTGGCCATGCAATGAGAGTAGCTAGTCCTCTTCAAGGCTCATTTTAAAGCAAAAATGAGTCAATCGTCCTTTTGATTTATGCATCGACCTTCTATGAACTCGTTTAATGTGAGTTCATTCTCCGGAGCCTTGAGAATGGGAGAGCTGATTCTGGACATTGGGGTCTCAGCCAAGATGCTGCCTTTGAAAGCTATTCAGATGATGGCTGGCCAGCCAGCCTTTCACGGCACTGGTTTGATCAAGGACATCTCTCATTTTCCAGATGGAAAACCTAGCCACAAAAAGTGGTGTTGCTTTCCTAAAACCCTTGCAAACTGCTCAGCACAGACAGATCTGGGATCAGAGTTAAAGCCTTCTGACCGTCACACCAATGCGCCTGTCACACACTTGTTATTGTAGGTACACAAGCAAGTAAGATCTTGTTCCTAAGTTGCTAAAGTGGAGAGAAAGGAAGGAAATGAGGGGGAAAATTTTGCCTCACTAAAGTTTGCTCCATATCACAAAGAACGGTTATTATTTAAAACCAGGGCACAAATGCCATCCACTGTATTCTAGTAAGTGGAGTGCCAGTCACTAATTGAGTCCAGTTTCCGAGCTAAGAGCACTATTCGTTGCTGGCTTTGTGACTGCTTTTAGTAGGAGCTATGTGGAAGCATCCCAGGTCGTAGTCGCAGAGCCAGGAGCAGTGACACTCACTGAAATATGACTAAGCAGCTCGGATTTGCTTGCTCTGTGGCGCTAGAGAATGCCATTTCCTCTAAAGTTCAGGGTTACACAAGGCAGCAGGCTCACTGTGAGAATTAGAGAATGTGATTCAAGATTCTTCAAGTTTATTTAAGAGTTTATTCAAGAAGAACAAGAGATGGAATGCTCCAAACATATTTGAATCTGGGTTTGTTTTTTTTTTACGGGACTGAACTCTAACGCTATCTCCATGTGATCCCGCTGAATCATTTGGTTAGATTTTAATAGTAGAATGACGTAGCTGATGGTGCTCACCCCAAAGCCCGAATGAACTTGACATGGAAGTCGATTGGTGCTGAAGCCACACAGCATCAGAGACACCACCCAGTTGTGATTTTCTAGATGATGTGGCCTCTTTTCCTACTAAGCCTGTGTCTGGGACTGTGAATGGTTGACTCAGATGGTTGGAGCATGCTTCACGGGGATGAAGGGAATCAGCTGTAAACGAAGGAGAAAAAAGGGGCGGGGATATTAGTAAATCTACTCTGCGCTTTGTAAATGTGAAAATACTAGTATGTGTACCTCAAAACAAGTCATGGTCAAAATGCAATATCCCTTCAATAATAAGAAAAAACGAAAAGAAATGCTTTGACTTGTTCCTGAAACCGTGGACTGGATCCCGACCCACCTAAAATCCCATAAATGCGGACAGTGTTTCACAAGGTAGAACCGGTTGAATAAACCGAAGTAGCTCCCTGCAGCCCTTTGCTGCTCTGGGTGCCTTGAGGTCAGGACAGTCCCTCCATTGATAAGAGCAGCACAGGAATTAGGCAAGACCCCTGTGGAGATCATCTTACCACGTGGCAGATTTTCTCTTTGCCGCTGGTCATCTCGGAGGTTATAATAAACTCGCTGCAGCCGATTCCCATGCTGCCTGTGTTTGGTGGTCTCAAAAGGATTTTCTTTTCAGGTCCAAATGCATGATTATTTTTCATTAGAAATATCTCATGGAAACAAAGTATGCAGGCAGGGTTGGAACGCCCCCTCAGAGTACTCTCTTGTGTGTTTTCATTGGGTCTATCACTTTCTGCTCTGTGACTTTACTCTGAATCTATTTGCTCATCTGTTAGAGGGGGGACAGAATTGTGTCCCGCCCTGTAAATCAGTAAATGGCAGCTATCAGGTTAGGGAGGGGTTGGAGCAAGGGGTGGGTGCGGTTCCTCCGATGTGCTTCCTTGCTTTCATCAGTTCAGGGAAATTTTCATAAAATAGCCTACATGTGGAAACTGAAAATTACTCCAAAAGTAAAGCCACAACAATATCCACTTCTGTGCTGTTTGTACTGGCAAATCCCCAATGGTTCGGAATGAACACCTGGTATTCAGTGGATGGAAAATCATTTAAAATTAAATGCCAACCACATACAGCCCAAGGACCCGGGTTCGAGAACCAGGACCAGTGTGAAAAACCAAAAA
>RJWH01010489.1:0-16533 GCA_004363575.1 Solenodon paradoxus
TGGAGTGGACGTGTGGGGAGTGTACGTGTGGGGAGTGGATGTGTGTGGAGAGTGGACGTGTGTGGGGAGTGGACGTGTGGGCAGTGGATGTGTGGGGAGTGGACATGTGGGGAGTAGACGTATGTTGGGAGTAGATGGGCAGAGAGTGGATGTGTCGGGAGTGGACTGGTGGGGAGTGGACTGGCGGGGAGAGGACAGACATAGAGGGGACGCATGGTCAGCACACCTGCAGTGGCTCCCCTTACTGGGCACACGGCCCTCATCAAGGAAACATTGAGACTTCTCCATAAAACATACTGAGAACCACATTGGGGCCTAGTCCCTGCGGACAGGTGGACTTGGCGTCCAGTTAGCATCTGGCACCTGCTGTCCCCTTGACTCCATGGCTGCAGAGGGATCGTGACTCCACAGCCTGGTGTCTGGCTTCGTATGGACTCCTGCATAACCCCGAACCTGGCGGCTCCTGGCGGCTCCTGCCTGCTTTCGGCGATCTCTGCAGATACGTCACCGATGCTTCCTTTGTCTTCCAGGCGGCCGGTCAAGTCTGCTCGCATTCTTGTTTGGTTTTCATCTTGAATTTAAAGGAAAGGTGCAGGCAGGAAGAGAGCGGAGGAAGAAGCATTTTATTGATTCTATTTATTGTTCACCTTGGCGGTCCCCCGGCCCCGGGATTGAACCCGACCGCCGGACGGGGCGGTGGACGAAACACCGCAGGCGTGCCAGCTCACGATTCTGACTGTGAATTTGGGACTTAGGTGTCTGTAGAGAATGGCCGCCTTCCCACAGGGATTCCCAGTTCGGCACCTCCGTGTGACCCGGTGTTGTCGACGACGTCAGTCATCGGCGCGAGTGGTCGCCCTCATCCTTTCAGACCTGCCCGTTCTGTCACTCCTGTCGTGTTTGAGGACCACGTGGTATTGTCTGCTCCCTGCTGCTCTGTTTACGCTTCATAAACGTCCTTGCTGGCGTCTGCGCTCAGCTTCACTCAGGAGCGGTGACACCGCGCGGCCCCGGCACCGCCCGGGAGCACAGCTGTGGCCCCTTCGTAGCCGTGTCTTCTCAGTGACCGTGTTCGGGCGCCGTCCTCCTGGTGTCACGTGCGTGTCAGGGTGGCTGTCCTCGTGGTGTTATGTCCTGTGCGACGGAGCCTGGGGCTTCCGGTTTTCACATTCATGGTTTAGACTAAGTCACTGGTAGGGTTTCCCGCATTTTAGTGTCAGAGTGTGACCTGCTGAGTTTTTGCTTTTGGGGAATTTTGAATGACCTCCTCGAAAAGGTATCGGCCACATTACAAGGTCCAGATTCTTATGTGTGGTCTGTGACACAGATGAGATTCACAGTCACATGAGGACATGCATTGGCACATCACTCAGAGTCCGCGTCCTGACCGTGGGGCGAGCTGTCTCCCTGCCCCTGCTCTGGAGTTTGCGTTCAGCCCTCGGCCTGCCTGCTGGTCTCTGCTCCCCGTGCAGATGCCGCCGTCCACGCTGTGTCTCGGCTCTGCCTTCCTGGAGGCTCCTGGTGCTGTCTGCTGTCCGCCTGTGGCCATCCCTCCTCCACAGGCTCCGGCTGTTCTGTGCAGTGTCCCCGCCTGTGGGCCTCGGGCACCGTGAGTCCTCTGTTCTCTGGATGTTGCTGGCCCTTCACCGTCCTCTGACCATAGGTCTTACTTCGGTGGGTCTGTTGCCATGGTTTCCAGCGCCTTAACGTGAGGTTTGTGTCATCCTGATGGAGGGCCCCATGGGAATGAGAACCCACGTCCTGACCAGACACCACAGCTTCTGGACTCGGTTTTACTGCAGGCTGAGCCCCGCGTCACCCGCAGTGAACAGTGTCCTGTGACCGGCTGGTCCTGACCTGCTGCGGCCAGGAACTAGGGTGACCATGTGGTGATGTCGCCCTGTGTGTACTCATCTGTGTGTGTATTCATCTGTGTGTCTGTCCCTGTGTGTCTGTGTGTGTCTGCGTGTGTCCGTCTGTGTGTCTGTGTGTCTGTGTGAGTGTCTGGCAGGTCAGGTGCCTCACCTCAGGCAGGATGCTGTGTCCTCCTCTGGGGCCTGCCCCCCACCTTGGACCCCAAGGAGAGGCTCTACGCGTCAGGGGTGGCTGGTTCCATCCAGTCGCTCCTGCGGAAACGAGAAGCGGCACGTCGTCTGTGTGACCGCTGTGGCCGGCACGCAGCTCGGACAGGCACGCCGTTTTCTGGGTGCACGTCTTCCACTTGGAGGGCTCCTGGCTCACCAGTGGGCTCCCCAGCCCTGCACGCTCAGCCCCACTCACATGAGTTCAGGTGCAGCCTAGTTTCCGGGAGAAAAGTTCCACACACAGACATGTCTTTGCAAAGCCCTGGCAGTGATATAGCCTCTGTCCTTCTCGAGGGACCCTGACCATGCAACACCCATGATCCCTTGTCCACAGGGCTGTTGGCCACACTGCCTGCCTGTCAGGTCCAGGGCAGCCCTTGATCTGGGAGTCCTGGTGGCCCTGCCTCCGTCTACCCCCAGCATCGCGTCCGCCCTCTGTCCCATGGTGCCCTCGCCAGGCGTGGCGGTCAGCCCAAATTGCAGGTCTCGCCCGCCTGCCGAGTTCCTCTGTTTCCAGAAGGTCAGAGAACCAACGTGAGGAATGCCCATACTGCCCGTCGGCTGCGCGGGGACGGACAGACCAAGGACGGCGACCCTGGAGATGTGCTGTGGGCTGAAGGCCTTTCTGTCCTCTCCTACCGCCATGTGCTGCCCGGCATCCCCTGTGGGAGGCGTCACCGTGCTTGGGCCTGCAGCCAGCAGCCCAGCGAGGAGCTGAGGGACGTAGAGCAGGTGGTTCGCGGCTGTTGGGTCCGGAGCTGCAGGGTCCAGCCCAACATCGGGCCGAGGCCTGGAAGATGACGGACTCTGCTCAGGCGCCGGTGTCGTGCAGCCTGCGGACCCGGTCAGGGCACCTGCAGCCCCTCTGGACTCAGCCCGCTGCCCTGGATGGCACTGACCCCTTGGGCCGCGGAACTGTGGGGAGTGGGCCCGGGCGGTGGGTGGCTCTGCTCCTGGGCACAGCCCCGTTGACTGCTCCTGCGCCTCAGGCTGTCCCTCTGTGTGGACGCCAGAGACATAGCTCTGGCCGCCGCACTCACACTCGGGGCGCGGGCGCGCAAAGGCGGACGTCCACGTCTCTCGCGAGCAGAGCCAGCAGAGGGGCGGGCGGAGGAGAAGACAGCGTGTGGGGCAGCGGGCATGGGCGTGACCTTCCTGCAGGCGAGCTGCGCCCTTGTCCGGCTTCCCACCACCGGGGCCTCCGGCGGTCACCAAGGGAACACTCAAGCCCAGCATCACTCACAGGGAGACAAGGGAACCGGTGTCCGGCCCCTGGGCGTGGCGACATGAACGTCAGTACACCGCTGTCAACAATTATTTACGCCCCTAAATCCGCCAGCACGTTCACCCTACGGGACTCGGAGGGCCCATGGCCTGTGGCTGGAGCCGTGCTCAGCTTTCTACACGTGCGGTGTTGGTGGCTGTCACGAGCTCTAAACCCTGAGACTTTGAAAAGAATTTTCTTCAAGAAATGAAAAGAAAACATCGTTTTCTCTGAAACAAGTGTCATTTGTGCCACTCCTGTTACAGCACTATCTTCAGTTTTATTATCTGAAACTTCCGTCTCATGGTGAGTTCGGTGACAGTCACGTTTCCGAGTGCGAGGGGCAGAATCATTTCAGGCCAGGCCTCTGAACTGCCGGCCCCCAGCCTCGGGCTGTGCAGTCCTGACGCTGATGTCCTGCCCCTACGGTGGGTTCCGGGGCCGGACAGAGAGCCGAGAGGCAGAAAATGTGGCCCCTTCTCTCGCGTGCTCACGTTCGGTGAAGGGGACCATCAGTTACACATGTGAGCTTGGACACAGAGTAGTTTCAGGCGGCAGTAAATCTGTGAGGATGAGACTCGGGATAAAATCAACAAGTCAGACGTGCAGAGCTGGGCGGCGTCTGACACAGAAAGTGGGGTAGGAGTGGAGTTTTTGCGAGACTCGAACAGGTCTGGGTCGCGGCTTCTAGCGGCCCGGTGCCTGGGAGGTGGCCCGGAGGTGACCCGGGAGGTGGCGAGCAGAGGCTGCTGTGCGCTCCGGCTGGTGGGCCACCAGCCGCTCGAGCCGGAACCCTCGGGCGCTGCCGTCTGCCACATGCGCTGTCAGGGGTCCAGGATTTTATTCGCTTACAGGGAAACAAAGAGGCGGAAGTTAACCAGCAAGAAACCTGGAGGCGGTGATTTGGGAAATCCCCCACCTACCCCGACTCCAAAGTTACTCAAAAGTCAGAATCTGCTGTCGGGAGGCCGCAGCTGGGGAGAAACAAAGAGTGAGGCTGCGGGGCCTCTTGCCAATGCTGCGGGAGGTTGGAGGTCAGAGTCGACAGGGCGGAGAGCGGGGAGACGGACCGGGGCTGGGGCCTCGCCTGTGCAGCACCCAGGGTGGTGCTCTGAGCCCTCGTCCTGGAGGGGGCGCCCGGGACCTGCAGGGGACACAGTTTGGGTAGGAAAGGCCCTGGTGGGAGGAGGTGAGGACTATCCAGGGGAGGACACGCCCGCTCATAGGAGGACACGTGACAAGTGACAGCAGAGATGGGCACTGCGGCTTTCTCCTCAAGTAACCGAGTCAAGTTCATGGAAGGACATTTTTAAGTTCAGGAGGGTAAAGCCTGTCAGCCCAGAATTCTGTGCCCGTGAAAATGCCTCTCAGAAACAGAGGGAAAAAGATTTCTCAGAAATACAGAACCTGGAAGAGTTCATCACCACTGAGCTGACACCAGGAGTCACGGGGCTATCGGGGCACATCTTGGAGGGCACTGGGGGGCATTGGGGGGCATCGGGCATCAGAGGGGCATCGCAGGTATGGGGTGGCATTGGGGAAGGGCGTCACGGGGGCGTCAGAGGAGTTCGCCAGAAGGGAAACAGGTGGAAATGTGAGAAGCACTGGAAACTACTTTTCTAACCCCAGTGGATCCGTGGTACATAGGCCTGAAGAGCCGAGCAGCCGCCATAAGCTGTGGCCCTCAAACGAGAACCGAGCTAGTCAGCCACCCAGGGCCTGTGCCCACACCACAGTCAGGCTGGCCCCTCCCAGGTGGCTCTGCACCCCCACTCTGAGAGTCCAAGCCCCAGACCCAGGGGTGCCGGCGAGGTTCGAACCTGCGGCCTGTGAGCTAGCTCACAGCTCTCCACGCGTCCTTGCCGCTCTCCACGAGGCGACTGCAGAGGGCGGTGGCCAGTCACGATCTCACCATGTTTCCTCTCACTTTTCAGGATGTCAGAGCCACACGGTGATGGTGGGCGGAAGCGTCGTCTGGAGAGTGACGTGGCGCTGGCAGCGGCTCTGCAGCACTACCTGCCGTACCTGGAGGCCCTTGCCCGAGCCCCCAGCGTGGACCCCCGGCCAGAGCCTGACCGCGCGCCAGCCCAGGTGACCCCTTGCCCCTGTGGGGACTTCCTTGGGACGGGTGGGAGTTGTCACATCTCGACACCTTTCCCTACCGCTTCTGCCCTGAGGGTCTGTGAGGATGTGCGTCCCGGCCCCAAGGGGCTGTTAGCCGTGGGTCTTGAGGTCTCACTTCGGGCTCCTGTCGTCTGAGAGAGGACGTTGTTGAACCTGTCCGTCCACACCAGGAGCCGAGACGTAGCGCAGCCGACAGACAGAAAGCAAGTGAGGAGTATCGAAGTGAGGGTGAATGTTCACCCTTCAGGGAGGGTGGGCAGTACAGAGAGGGGAGCAGGCACAGGCGCCTCGGCGCGGGGTCACTAGGGCTGTTCCCCACCTTTATCCGGGCCCAGCAGCGGCATGAGGCCTTTGCTTGGTCTGTCGGCTGTTGCCTTTTAAAATGTTGGAGGGTCCGCTTGGCCTTTTAGCCGATGATGGAATTCAGTCCCCTTCTCTCCTTCCTTCCTACCTCCCGCCCCTGTGCTCTGCCGATGCCTAATTGCTGCCTAGCATTTCCCCTCGGGCACGTGGCACCTAGAATCAGCTAGGGAGGAAAGGTGAG
This sequence comes from Solenodon paradoxus, assembly GCA_004363575.1. NCBI lineage: Eukaryota > Metazoa > Chordata > Mammalia > Eulipotyphla > Solenodontidae > Solenodon > Solenodon paradoxus. Next base: position 6,017 of record RJWH01010489.1, read on the forward strand.
CAGTGTCTTCAGTAACTGCTTCCTGCTGAGAGGGGCGCAGGCTGCTCGAGATGCCTCCTCCTTGCTCTGTCACAGCACAGACAGTGGCGTCCAGGGCCCTCTGCAGAGCGCGGTCTCAGTCGTTTCCAGGCCTGGTGCTGTTGCGCCGTGATTTGGAGACGTACTTTCTGCAGGTGAGAGGAGACAGACTACTTACAAATTCAGTGCGCAGGGCCTCAGGCAGCGGAGTAGCGAGAGCAGGCCCAGCACTGGTGTTAGAGTGGTGACTCGGGGCCGGTTCCATCCCAGCATAGAGCCGAAGCGCTGTCTGAGCGAGCAGGACGCGGCGCTGGTCCTCTAGGGGTCATTAACACGACGGACGTTTTACTTTCTGTAAATTTTCCTCAGTTACTCCTGAAGAGTTGACTTGGGAGCTGCAGGCGACGGGAGGAGATGAGAAAAAGAAATGCCTCGTGCCAGAGTTGGGGGTGGTCTTAGGAGCTCCTTTTGTGTTTAGTGTAGTTGAAGGCGCCGTGCACTAACGGCAGTTTGGGTTAGTGTGACCGATGAGCTTATTTTAGGCCTGAGCATGAAGGAACAGGAAACAGTCAAACGCTGCTGCCTGCGGGCTGCAGCACTGCTGTGGGGGGATTTTCTGTTTTCATTAACGAGGAGCGCGGCATCCCAGCCTCTCCCGGGCCACCGCGATGAGGACAAGCACCTGTAGGAAGGGGCTAGAGAGATGCCGAATAAGTGCAAACAAAGTTGGTACTTTGAGAAGTCAGTATGTGTGACAGAAACATCGGGCTAAAATTTGATGTTTCCAAAAAGACGTATTAGAGAAACATTCTCTCCCCCTGTTCGTGCGTCACCATCACGTTTAATAAATTTGGCCTGTTGTCTGCAGAAGCACAGTGGGCAGAATCACACAGACTTTTCAGTCTGCCCTGCGCAGACTTGTAGAGGGACGTCAGGTGAAGGCTGGACAGCCTGTCAGCGCTCAGGAGCCATGCGGATCCTCGGCCCTGCTGCACCCTTGCAGGCGAGTTTGGGTGGCTCCTCGCTCCCGGAGGCTCCCATGCTCTGGCGTCTGGGCTGGACCAGGGCGACATTCTTCCTGCTCTCGTGAACCAGGCAGGGCCTGTAGAGCAAGGTGTGGTTTGTTCCATGGCTCAGTCTCCGCATCTGAAAGTGGTCCACTATTTCTCAGACGTGGCATCCAAACCGTGGCCGGCAGCCATGTGTCCCGTAGAACCTGTTACAGGGAAAAGACTTACTGCAGCTTTGCAGACAGACAGTTTGCCATGAGAAATGAGAATGCTTATTTACAGCTCGCAGGATGAGAGAAAAATACTGGTTTCATTCCTACCCGCATGTGTGCAGTTCACCAAATACCAGGTGTGAGTCAAGCCATAAAAGAACTTTCTTAATCCGGTAAAGTAAAACAGTATCAATATTTAAGGCTGAGCTATTTAAAGGCGTTGCCTAGTAGAAGTAGTGGAGGGCATCTCCTCTGAAGAGGCCTGGTGGCTGGGCCTCTTCATTTATGTGCCTTTCTTCAAAAAGAGAAACTGGTATTCACCAAACAAAATATAAAGATCTGGTATTCCTTTAAGCAAAATTATGCCAACAGGCTGAATTTATATTGAGAACTTAAGCTTTTTTCCAATTTAGAAACGTAATTCTATAGTGACTCAAAGAAACCAACAAGTATTTTAGCTTAACCATGTATCTATAATAATTTTACATCCAGTAACCAGCAGTACATATGATTTAACTGAAAATTAGTGAACTGCACACGAGACCAGATCGTTTTCCTAAGAAGGTTTAGAGAGAATTTTGCAAGGTTCCCCAAGAGGGAAAAGGCAAAAAATAAAGTTATAAAGTTAAAATAATCTTTTAAGAATTGCTCAGGGAGAGAAAACATGGATTTACTGAAGAATTCACGTTTCAGGTGCCCATTTTTCATTGGTTTTACTCTCAGACCTTAAGAAAAACACTCCCAGTGGTGTGTCCCAGGGTTTGCGTAGTTGGTTTCCCATCTCTGCTTCCTTTTTCAGCACCCCACCCAGGGGTGGCGCCCTGCCATTTTCCTGTGTATTTTTCCCTGCAGTGTCCCCATTCCTGGCAGCTCCAAATTTGAGGATTCCTAGGGCAACCCCCAAAATCCTTCCCTACCCGGAAGCACAGCTGAGACCCGTATCTCGTGCTCCCGCTTCCCAGGGACTCCCGACTGCCCCACCCCATGCCCGGACACTGGAGATGCAAACGGCTTGTCTGGGTAGGTGAGACCCTCCTGTCTGCGCCCCTCGAGCCTGCCCCGTCAGAGCACCTCTTCCACAGGCCTTGCCCTTCTACTGGCCAAATCCCATCTAGGGCTGCCTTTAATTCCTTCTCGAACCATTTTACTTAAAGACAAAATTAACACCCTCTCATCCAAAAAGAAGCCCAAATACTTACATCCTATTTGGAAACATTCATTATTCCAAACCCTCAGTGTTCCCTTCTCCTGCTTGCGAAGAAGGGAAAGCGCTCAGCTCAGCTTTTCTTGTGAGCGCCCACCCTGAACTCTGCAGAGTGCAGCCCCCCGCAGCTTTGTTCTCCCACCCGGGCCCACCGGTCACCCCGTTTCCTCATTTCTCCATTTCCCGGCTGCAAAACCTTCAGAGCCTTGAGAGGGAGCAGGACTTCCCAGTGCTGAGAACAACCCTCAAGAAGAAAGCGGGAGAGAAGGCCACACGCTGAGGCACCCGTGGGAGGCGCCCTGTGGAGCGTCGCTCTCTGCCCGCTGCCGTCTGCCTCGAGCAGTGCAGCCAAGCTGCTTTCCCCTCCTGGATGGCCAGGAAGGCAGGAAGCGCAGAATCTGCACGCGTGTTGGCAGAGAGAGGAGAGCGGAGGTGCCCCCCATGTCTTCTGTCATCCCTCTGTGGTCGCCACCGGACATGTTAGCAGAGGGCCTTGGGGTCTCACTAGGGTTCTTGTGAGTCCGACAGCGGACCCGCTCAGGGACGGAAGGCAGCGCGGTGAGGGAAAGAAGTGCGCCTTGTTGAGGCGAAAGTGAGAGTTTGCCCTTAGAGAGAGAAGGGGGGCGCGCGCTTCAGAGAGGGGAGCAGGCCGAGGACTCGGGCTTTCACGGGCTGCTCCCTGCCCTTGTCTCCTCCCAGCAGAGGGATGAGGCTTTGGTTGGTGTGTCCGCTGCTGCCTTTTAAGCTGTGGGAGGGCCCCCTTGGCCTTTAAGCTGATAATGGAATTGAGGTGCCTTCCTTACCCTTCCTTCCTTCCTGTCCCCACCCTTCCTGCCTGGTCACTACCTGACAGGGTGGCACGTGGTCCCCGGTCCCACGGGGGCGGTCACACCTGCAGGGCCCCGGCTCCACCCCAGACCTGGGGGTGCTCAGCACTCCGGCTTGGGGACAGGCCCTGGGCCTGCAGTGCTGTGGAAGCCCGGACACTTCGGCCGGGCAGTGCGAGCATGTGTCCAGCCTGACACCGAAGAGAAGGGCCTGCACTCGCTCTTGGGGCAGGGCAGGGGGAGGTGGCAGGAGTGACCCGGGTTTGGCTGGATTGGGAGGGAGAAGCGGCATCAGCGACCCTGAGTGGGCATGACACAGCCAGGGGTAGAATTTGCTGCAAAGCCCCAAGAAGCCGCAGCAGTCTGGACGCGGCGGCACGGAGCAGCCCTCGGGCTCCTTCAGCCAGAGATAGTTTCCCAGGGGAACTTGGTGCCCTGTTCTGCTGGGACCGAGGCCTGGAGTGGTTCTGCGCCCCCAGCCACCCTGTGGCTAGTCACACGAGGGGTGGGCCTGGTGTTGACTTACTCCCCCGTTACCGAGAGTTGCGACGACGCGAACCCCTGCAGCAGGCAGCTGGCCGCAGACCGCACGCGGATGGGGCCCAGGGCTGGCTCAGGAGCAGGCGGCTGGCCGTCGAGCTGGGGTGAGCTGGGCCCTCTGTGGCTGCAGGAGCTCGGGTGTGTCCGCGAAGCAGGAGAGGCCGCCCATGCCCTCGCCTCGTCCAGGAGGGCAGCACCAGGCCTGGACACCGGCCCATCCCTGGTCCTGGGGTGTGGCCCCACTGCAGGACTCTGCCCTGTCTGGGCAGGCGGCGTGGAGACAGGCAGGTGTCGGCCGGCGCCGCCCATGCTCACGGGCATCCCGGTCCCACTGGAAGCTTCAAAGCCATCCACAGGCACCCGCCTTGACTCAGTGCGCATGAGTAGGCTCTGCCTCGCATGGTGACACGCACTGTCCTGGAGTCCCAGCGGGTTTAGGTCACATCCAGCAGGTTGGGGTCTTGGGGCCGTGCAGCCCCTCTGTCCTCCCTAAAACTGTGGTGAGGCCAGTCACTGGGGTGAAGCACGGAAGTTGAGGCAGCTTGTAGGCCATCCTCACCAGCAGGCGAGCTGGGCTCTGGCGTCCTGAGGACACAGGACAGTGCCAAGCTCGCCGGGGGTCCGTCTCTCCCACCGGGCACCCCACCTCTCCTGTGGCCCCAGACAAGGAGCCCAGGGCCTTCCTGGTGTGTTGTGGGCTGAGCAGGACACAGATAGGCCCGCGAGCCCCCTTGTTCCTGGGCGTCGTCATCCACGGAGCAGCACCTGAGTGCGGACCTCAGGGTGCAGCCCGGGGCCATACGGCTCTCAGCCAGGAGGGCGTCACAGTGGGGGGACCGGACACGAGTGAAGGAGACTGGAGTGACCAGCGCTTCCCTGGCGTGGTGGTGGCCCGGCAGCAGACGCCCAGCGCCCCCGGGCCGCACACCAGGACGCCGTGAGTGATCTTGGAAACATTGCCGGAGCGCTTCGAGTATGCAAGAAGCCGGGCCGGGCACGGGGCTTGGGCGTGAGGCCCTGCTCGCTGGGACCTGGTGCTTTTCCTGTGAAGGGAGACAAGTAAATGTGCAGCTCAGAATAGAGCCCGTGTGCACTGCGGGCTCAGGTCAGCTCTGCCGCCGGCCGCAGTCCACATGCAGCCCGTGACCAGATTCGCGGCCGGAGGCCAGGGGAGCCACCAAAATGGACACTAAATAAAGACACGGAGGCTTCTCATTCCCCTTTTCCTTCCTGCTGGCCTGCTTCCTTCCTCTGAAAAAACTGAGCCGGCGTCCTCTGGAGGGAAGGGTGAAAGCAGGAGACCCTTGACCGCTGGGCGGCGGGGTCGGGCGGGGCGGGGTGTGGTGTGGGGGCAGGAGTATGGTCGGAGAGCTGGTGGCGCCTGAGGGGCTCCCAGGATGGGCCGTGAAGGGATAACGGGAAGTCCCAGCTGAAGATGCCAACGTGAACACACGTGCAGGACGTCAGGAGCCCCACAGCCCCACCCAGACGGTGTGAAGAAGCCGTGAGCCATCAGGGCGCCGAGGAGCCCAGAGACCGGAACCAGTGCAGAGCGGCGAGCTCGTTCGAAGGAAGAGGCCACAGTACGTCCTTACAGCCGGGACCAGTCCACAGAAGCCCAGCGCAGGGTGAGGGTGGTGGGGCCGCTACCTCGTCTTAGGAGACAGTTGACCACACGGGACGCTGAGGCGAGGCCTGACCCCACAGAGGCCACTGCGGGACGAGAGCAGGATGGAGGGCTGGGCCAGCTTTCACCAGCTCCGGGCCTTTTGGAGTTCTGCGTGGTGGCCCTGTGAGGGGAGGGGACAGCGGACAGACCCGTTGCCTGGGCGCAGAGAGCCAGGGCGAGTTTGGGGAAGGGCTTCCTCACCTCACAGCCTGGCACCTGGCCGCACAGTGAGACCCCGTGTTTCCAAAACAGGCGGCTCTGCAAACAGGTCCTTGGCTCCTCCCTGCCCCTTGTGCCCGTGCGTAGCTGGGACCGCGGTGGCCGAGCTCAGGTCCAGCAGAATCGGCGCCGTTCCAACCTGGGTGGCGCGGATTCAGCCCCCACGTCCGCCGGCTGATAGGAGCAGGTACAGCCGTTTCCAGGGCTCCATTATCACTCCGTTCTCTGTATTTCACAAGGAGTTTCCCGCACACAGACAGTTGGACACGCACGAGGAGCAGGAAAACGGGCCTCCTGTCAGGAGAGAAACAGTCAGCAGAAAAATACCCAGATCTCTCTCTTGTTGGAAAGGATGTTTCACTAATTAAGATAAATGTATTAAAATGGGTGGGAATGGTGAAAAGTATTACCAATGAGCTGTGGGAAATTGCAGCGGAAGTGGAAACCGTGCAAGAGAACCGACCGGGGTGCTAGACCTGAGAGTGGTGAGGTCGCAAGCGACCCATTCGGTGGACTCCTGAGAGACTAGATGCAGTGGAGGAGCGAGTCCGGGATTTGAAGACAGGTCGGTAGAAACTGCTGCAGAAATGAAGCCCATGGACAAAAAGGAGTGTGAGGGTGAGCAGAGCACCCAGGGTATGTGAGCGTCAAGGCTGCAGCTCGTGCACAACCGGGGCCCCAGAAGGAAAGAGGCGTCAGTGTGGGCAGAAAACACATTCTCTCTATTTTATTTTTGCTGTAAATTTTGTGTCTGCACGTGTGAGTGACTTGGGCCTCTGGGCTCAGTGGCTGTTCGTCTCCAGACCCTCGGCGCTGGCTGGACACAGGGAAGTGACCCCGGGCTGCGTGCTTCTGTCCCAAGACACATCCCGGGCAAGTGTGTGCTCACACTCAGAGAGAGTAACTCAACACTGTCCGCTGGTCGTATGGAAATTGGAGCCTGACTTCCTGTCCGGTTCATTCAGGTTTATTTTTTAAGCCAAAAACTAGGCTCCCAAACTTCCTCCTCCCTGCTCAGTGGGGCAGAGGCGTCAGCTCCTCCTCTGCGGAGTCGTGAGGCCAGCAAGGCCGGTCTCCTCGGACGTGGGCTGGTGTTGTCACAGCCCCGCTGTCCGAGGGGCAGCAAGGAAGACAGGCACACCTGCCTGGCATGGCCACTCTGCGGCCTGCAGCTCATGCTGCCTGGAGCATGTGGGACACGGCCCTGCGGCCACCCTGTCTCTGCCTGACTTGGGGCCAGTAGACCCAAGAGCGAGCACGTCAGAGTGCCTCCAGGAGGCAGGGTGCAAGGCCAGGGTGCAGGGGCACAGGGCACAGGGCTGGGGCACAGCAGGCCCCTGCAGTGTCTGCAGAGGAAGTCCCCACACGTGTCCTGGAGTGGCCTTCAGCAGGGTGTGACCAGCCCCACACCTGGCAGAGCCCTCCGTTCTGCAGTCGGGAACGTGCCTCGCCGGCCTCCTGGCTGCTCTGCACACCGTGCCCTGGAGCTGTTTTCTAACAGAGAGCTGTCTCTTGCTCCAGCAGCGGGCGCGGGCCGCTGAGGTGCCTCCGAAGGCAGCGCATCTTTTGTCCTGGTGACAGCTGTCACCAGGAAGGATGCCGCCAGCCCTCCACTGTCTGCACGTGGGTGGGTCCCGGTGAGCCTGGACGCATTAACACTGACAGCCCCTTCTCTGTGTGAGCGGCCGCAGGGAGCAGCTTCCAGAAGCAGCTCCCGGCCTGAGTGCAGAGGCAGCAGTGTGGCCGGCGGCGCGGCAGCGAACTGCGGGGGTCTGGGCGCTCCCCACCCCAGTCCCGTAGCCAGCGGTGCCCTGGGCCCCTCATTAGGCGGCCGCGGACAGCCCTGTGCGCTGTGGCCTGTCCGCCCACGGCACGCACACCCCCTGTGCTGTTGCCACTGCATCTGGCTGTGAGGCGCGCGGGGAGCCGGTTCGCCCTGGGGTCGAACGCGGCCGGGCAGGGCTTTCTCATTTGTGTGGTTCCTCGGCACAAGAGGCTGCCTGACGAGCATGAGTGACCAGAGTGGAGACCGGCTCTCGTCCGTCAGTGTCGCAGCCTGGGGGACTCCAGGCCTTCATCGCTGTGCAGCCTGGGACCAGGTGGCTGGTTTTCGGGGCAGGAAGGAGGCTGGCTTGGGGCTCTGGCTCCACACCCTGGCAAGGACAGAGGCAAAGGCGCCCCCTCCTGCCTGCCCGCCCGCCTGCGTCTAGAGGAGCTGAGCTTAGGCTGGGCCTCTGGGAAGCTGGCAGCTCCCCAAAAGGGGCTCAGAGTCCCCGAAGGGCACTGTTGCTTCCTTCCAGTCTCGTGTATCCGGCTGCTCCAAGAGTGAACCCCCGTCTCAGTCTGCAGGTGTGTGAGCGCAGGGCCGAGTCTGAGACCCCTTTCCCCAGAGAACGAGGTGCGGAGCAGGCGCAGTGTTGCAATGACGGTGGGGGGTGACAGTGTGAGGAGGATGGTGATGGTAACAGTGATGGTGGCGATGATGAAGCTTGAACTGAAGCTTAAACAACTTCAGTGCAGGAGGTGTGAGCGGAGCCGTGCGGCTCGGAGCGGCTGGATCAGCACAGCTGCAGGCCCCGGTGGTCGGCAGGCAGGATCCGGCTCTAACAGTGCGGAGGTGAAGGAGGCGGACGGGCCAGCCGTCGCCACCAGCATTTCTGTGCGAGCACATGACTGTCACACCACTGACAGCGGCTCGGCAGCCACATCACTCAGCAAACTTGGTTGTTGTGGCCTCAGAGATGGATCCATCACCAGCAGCGCGCCCAGGGCCCGGCTCCCTCCAGAGCCACGAAGCGCTCGCCCCCGCCCCCGGGTGTCCCTCCCGGCGGTGGTGCCTTCGGCTGCAGGCGCATTGGAGTGGGGCTGGTGCCTTCGGCTGCAGGCGCATTGGGGTGGGGTGGTGGCGGCTGAAATGGGGGTCTCCATCACGTCTGCATCTGCCGTCCTCTTCTCCAACGGGTCGTTCTCCCTGCGCTGCAGGGCGGTGTGTGGGGCGAGACCCGCCGCTGTCCTCACCACCCCCTGCCACACGACAGGAGCCTCTGAGTAGCGGCTTTGGGTGGGTGCCCTTCAGCGAAGGGGCGGTGCTTGCGGCGCACCCTTGGGGCCTGTGTCTGGCTCCGGCCCACCCCCTGCCAGCCTGTTCAGAGCCATGCTGAGCCAGATGGGCTGGCACTGGCCAGCGGCAGGTGACAGCTGAGCGTGGTTGAGCGGTGGCCCGTCTCTGAAGGCGGGGGCTTCTGCTAGTCCTCGGGCACCAGTAAACAGTCCAAACAACACATGAAATCCATCGTTTTAGCAACTAAAGCAAGCTGAGACCGATGTCCCATCTCCTCTGCGACAGAGCACTGAACCTCATGCGTGTTAAATGGAGGGACAGCCGTGGGACCCCACCTCTGACTCCCGCTGTCCACCCCACGTCTGTCCTGGAGACAGAACCCTGGCCTCTCAAGCCCGTCAGACTGGGCATTGGGCCACATACCCTAAATGGCATGGCGCTGGGTATCTGAGCCAGACCCCAGCTGTGACCTGCCGGCGCAGCCCCGATCACGTGCCCCAGGGAGAAGGTCATGGAAAGTAGGCAAGAGCAAGGTTGGCAAGAATGCAGGTCCCTGGACCTCGAGGGGCTTCCACACCCAGCCTGTCAGAGCACGTGTTTGCCCGGGAAGCACCGCAGTGCCATCTCGGAGCACAAGTGGCGCGACTTGTCGCATTTTCGTAGTTGTCTGACAGTGACGACTGCGGACCTGGGTTGTCTCGTGGCACAGCCGGTGAGGAGAGCAGGTCCTTGTCGACCTGCACGAGACGGGGAATGGGACGTGAGGCTTGGGCGCGTGGCCAAGCCATGGGTCCAGCACGTGGCCTGCTGCACGTGTGCTGCCTGTCTGTCCCCTGTGCGGCCGTGTGTTCAGGGATAGTGTGTGACACTGGTTCAGTCACCAGTGAGACTCTTCCTTCCACGAGCCTGGCGGTAGTTCATGTGTGGCCAGTGGCCAGTGCAGTGCGCGGTGTGACAGGTGAGACTCGTGCATGGTGGGTGGACACCGGGGGGATTTCTCAGCACTTGTCACCTGCCACCCAGAACCGTCACCTTAGAACATCTCATGGAGATTGGAAACACGTCCACGTGGATTATTCACGGCCCTGTTGCTCAGTGGGCCCCAGAGTGGGGCCACCAGATGCCCCCGGGAGGCGGGGAGGCAGAGCTCTGTCCTGCACTCAGCGTGCTCGTCAGCCGTAAGGAGGCACCCGCAGTGCCCTGAGCACAGACCCTCTGTGAGGGGGTCCCACACAGAGACCGAGCCAGTCCCTGTGGACAGACGGACACCAAGTCCAGTACCTGCAGGACAGAGAGACAGCAAGTCCAGTCCATGCAGGACAGACAGACAGCAAGTCCCGTCCCTGCAGGACTGAGAGACAGCAAGTCCAGTCCATGCAGGACTGAGAGACAGCAAGTCCAGTCCATGCAGGACAGACAGACAGCAAGTCCAGTCCATGCAGGACAGACAGACAGCAAGTCCCGTCCATGCAGGACAGACAGACAGCAAGTCCAGTCCCTGCAGGACAGACAGACAGCAAGTCCCGTCCATGCAGGACAGACAGACAGCAAGTCCCGTCCCTGCAGGACTGAGAGACAGCAAGTCCCGTCCATGCAGGACAGACAGACAGCGAGTCCCGTCCATGCAGGACAGGCAGACACCGAGTCCAGTCCCTGCAGGACAGACAGACTGCAAGTCCCGTCCCTGCAGGACAGACAGACAGCAAGTCCCGTCCCTGCAGGACTGAGAGACAGCAAGTCCAGTCCATGCAGGACAG